>CAEFZY010046728.1:0-106330 GCA_903066815.1 Brachyrhaphis roseni
TTTTTAATGTCCAGCAGGTGTCAGTATTCAGTGACGCAGTATCGACACAGTATCAATACAGTTTTGCTATGAGTCAACACGATACATGAGGCCTCATTTACCCATCACTAATAGAGACTGAAAAATATAACCTTAACAGAATATAAAGATATTTATGCAATAACGGGAAATAATACATTTATTTTTTGCACGTCTAGACATTAAAAGTACAAAGAAATTATTTGTGGTTTAAAAAAGTGGATTTTGCATGAAATGGTCCCTATAAACTATTTGGAAAAGCCATGATGATTATGTCAAAGCTGTGCAAATCAATGGCAGATCTGTGGGAGTAGTTTAAAGCAAGATGCCTGAAGTTCCCACACCAAAACCCAACAGTTTAAAATGATATTCTACCAAAAACCAAGGTAATGCATGAAAAGCTTTGATTTATTAAATTTTAGCAAATTTAAAAAAAAAACAATGATTTAGCAGTAATCGCTCCCAAAAGAGAAAATGCTAACAGTGGACAGCAATTTCAGTGAGTTTTTAACTTTGGAGCAATTCCTTATACCATTGCATGAGGTAACAATGGAGAACTCACCTTTAACAGAAAAAAGCCTCCAACAGAACCACAACCACAGACAGACATTTAAAGATGAGCAGCAGAAACTCCTCTTTAAATCTCTTAATGCTAATGATGGGTGACATCATTAATAGCACATGAGCTCTTTAGATTTGAGATTTGTTGCATGACTAATTGCTACTGGAAATTCTTCTTGCATTACCATCCACAACAACTCTTTGAAGATACTTATTAGTTACTAATACTATGACTGACAATTAATTTACCTTTGAGATAAACAAAGTAGTTTTGTATTGAATTAATGAAAGTTTTAAACCTTAAAAGTTTACAGGGAACGGGTTCCACAGGAGAATAGTCTGATATCTAAAGGATTTATCTCCATTCTTAAGAACTCTGAGATCCATCAGTGCCGCCCGTAGAGCTATATCTAATATTGAGTATTTTTGCTCATATATGCCATCATCTGGTTTCCATTGGACATTATGCAAATTAGATTGCAGTTATATGAAGCAGCTATATGCATCAGAAATCTGTCCACAAGGAAATCCTTGCCTTCAAAGCATAAATACAAGACAAGAAGCACCTTATGTTCCAGATCTTTTTTCTATTGCTTTTATTTGAACCGCATAACAGCAGCACTATTGAACTCATTGTTTCATGTAATATATCTGGAAGAAGAGGAAAGTGCTGTGTGGCAGTGCTTTAATATCAGCAATAAGGAGGTTTATTTGAACAAGCTGTTGAACAAACACCTCAGCTTAGTGTGGAAGTGTGTGTTCATGTGCTTTTAGGAAGCACACACTCAAAGGTAGGATCAGCACATCATTAAGTAATTCCCTAAGAACCTGAAGCCTCTCATATTTTCAAGATGGGCAGATGTCCCACAATCCATAATACACTTGATGAATTAAAATGGCAGGCTGCCAATTAAGAACATTAAAAAAAGTCCTTCAATTGAATTTTCCAAAGTTTATATATTGCATATATTAAGAGCTTTCACAC
Organism: Brachyrhaphis roseni; assembly: GCA_903066815.1. Taxonomy (NCBI): domain Eukaryota; kingdom Metazoa; phylum Chordata; class Actinopteri; order Cyprinodontiformes; family Poeciliidae; genus Brachyrhaphis; species Brachyrhaphis roseni. The sequence continues at coordinate 1,565 of CAEFZY010046728.1, forward strand.
AAGTTATTCATAGAGGTATATAAGTGAAATATTTGACAGAGTTGTTGGGACAAAGAGAGTGCCACTTATAATATGGCATGTGGTAAATAAAACATGGCACATTTCAGAAGGATGCGCCAGTAAAGCATCCTTCACACCTGAGGATGTATTTTGAAAAATATATGACAATTACTACGAATTAAGTGGCCTGTCATGAATCATTTTAATAAATCAGCACAGGGTTAAGCTTACTTTCAAAGAATTTCAAGATACACTATTATATGAATGTATAACACATACATTGCCTTGAAAAAGTATTCTTACCAGGATGTCTATTTATTTAAAAATATATATCTGAAAAGTATGGCATGCATATATAAAATACAGTGCAACCAGTTGCTCTAAGTAGAGTTTATCTGTGTGTGATTTGTGAGTCCAGTTGTTGTATGAAGGCTTCAGAGGTTTGTTATAAAATATTAGAGAGCAGCCAGCATCATCTACACTGAGGAACACAAGTCAGAAAGGAGACATTTAAAGCAGAGTTAGGTTCTATAACAAGAACTGAGATGTCCAACAATATTGAACATCTCAGAGTTCTGTTCAGTCCCTCATCTGATCATGGAGAGAAGAATCAGACCAACTGTTGACCTGCCCTGTCATGGACGTCCACCTACACTGACTGGCTGGCCAAACATGGCATTCAAAGCTCAGGTCAGATGCTGTGTCTAACGGCACATCATTTTGAAAACATTGCTATGGTGAGACTTGGTGGTGGCTGCTCATCTTCAGTGAGGAAAAGAAAGGAAAACCAGTGAAAGACTTCAGCAGTTGATGCAGAAATTTTAAAGTTGTATGATCACTTATGCAGGACATTCTATCTATTCCAACTTCAGCGCAGATGACAGAAAACTTATTGGTCAGCATCCAGACTATTAGCCTGAAAACAGAATAACTGCTATTGTCTTTGAAATATAACCCAATGCTAATTTGTCTTCTGAGGGCCAAATAAAGGATTATTGGTTTCTTTCTGCCTCTCGATCTCCTGAGCTCTGCCTTCTTTACGTTTTCTGCCCTCATCTCAGTCACATGCAAACACAATCAGCAGATCAATTTCTTTGGATTGGATTGATGGCCTGTGAGATTTCTGCTGACTAAGGCGTTGCCAAATATAGTGCGTTATTGGGAAATTATGCTTTGGTGCCACTCTATCCACGGAGGTGATGCACTTTGTCAATCCTGATCTTTAGCTGCTGTCACTGCGGCACCGGCCTGCAAGCCTCAACGACTTGGAGCTGCTTAAGGAGACATAGCTGTTGTCACTACTAGAGTGATAAATGCATCCCGATGAAGTTATTTAGATCGATAACAGAAACCTGCTACATTTGCCAAATTAATTTTAGTCTGAACCTGCAGAGAATTAGGCTCCCGGGATGCTGATTGAGGGAAAATGAAGCAGGTGAGGAACGTGGTTGAATCGTTGAGTGGGGGAAACAACCTACTGTCAGTGTGTGGTCAGGGTGATGAAACAAAGGGAACCAGAATTTCCCTTTCTTCCTTCATGCCCGGTCATTTCCATATGTCCCCCCTGCTCTCCTTCCCATCCATCACATTTCACTCTGGGCAAGACAGCTGTCTGGAGCCAAAGCATATTCACAGTTCAGCAGTCCATCAAATTGCACCAAATACAGTAATTCTTCAGTCAAGCTGCAGCAGGGGGTGCAGAGGAGGGGGGCAGGAAGTGTCAAAGAAGCAGAGCTGTGTTTGTCAATCTGCTTACCTTAACCATCTCAGACCCTGACATGCTGACTTTGTATGCATGGGAAAAAAGCCAAATGTCATTACTCAGAGCTTCTGCCCCAAATACATAAACAGCAGCTTTCAGTTATTAGAAACTTCCAGAGGAATGAAACAGTTTGATGACTTTGTAATGAAACCTAACATTCCATTAAGTATTAAACCAGATTTCTAATATAAATTATTCGTGTTTCACATAAGTTGTTGAAATGCAGGTTGTTGTCACACAGTAAAGAGGAAGGCTGCATTCTCCACCTTGTACAGTGAAATGTCACAAGGTTGAGAAAAACGATCGGATAACAAGACCTCATTAAGCGCACAGGGTGAGGTATAAAGGTCAGACAGGTTGTAAAGACTCACATCATGTCTTCATGGATAAGGTCTCAGTAATATATTTGGTCAGACTGTTTTAGAGCATGTTCCATCTGCTCTACACACAAACAAATATCACAGGGGTTAGTCAGGAGGGCATAAGATTGGTTTCTTTCTTCATGTTAGCTTCTAAACACAGGATTTCTTAAAGCTCTGTATGTTTGGCTTCATTCCTATTCATCTAACCCTTTTAATTTGCAATGCTTCAGTGCTTTTAGGTGGAGTATAAATGTTACATTAAAATAAAAATCTCTAGTGGTGTGTTTTCTTCAACAAGCTCCAAATTCCAGCTTGTGAATATTTTAAAACATTTCTGTATTCTTATAATAAGGCGATTAATGATGCTAAGTCATTGTATTTTTAGTAATCTTATGAAATGAAAGGAAAATAATCCCAAAATGCAATTTAAGACTATTACCAGAACTGTATTCGCTCCAACCCAACATGCTTTGTTAACCTCAGACAATGACTGTCAACCAACAGACTTATCAGTTGTTGTTTTTGTGAAGAAGGTGATAAAAATCAAATCTGATGATTCTCCTCTGTCTATGAAGATGAGTCTCAGTGTTTTGACTCATTTGTTCCAATTACAACATTTGAGCTGATTGCTTTAACTGGAAAGATTAAAGACTATTTGTTCATTAGAAGCATTACATCCATCTTTAGTTGTCCAGTCTCTAACCTGCATTGGTCCATGAGGCAACGTAATGTCATATTATGCATACTTCAAAATGTCTGAGGTGATTCATGTTCCAAAGAAATCCCAAAACCTAAACCTTAAACAGGCTTAGGTTGTAGCTGGTACTTCTGGCTCAACATTGGACTGGCTCTCCTATCTATCAACATGTTCATTGGACAGCCTTTGAAGGAGATAACCCTGGCCTCCATTTTCTGAAGTAGGTTTATCAATTTCAGCGGTCTTGCTTCATTAAGGTCCTTGATTTGGTCTCAGTCTGGCTTCTACCCTGGTTTATTTGCTACAGGAGACCCTGCCACCATCAGTAGCTTATTGTGAAAATGATAATAGGGGTTCTGAACATTTTCCTTAGCCTGAATATGGCAGTTCTGCAGAGGGATATGAAAAGAGTCAGTTTTCTGTCCTAGTGAAAATAGTGTTCAAGATTTACAATGAGTCATTGGTGTGCAATAGCTATCAACACAAATATCCGAAATGCAGATTAATGAAAGAAACTTCAAAGATCCAAGAACAAAGGAATAAAAACAACAAATGGAGGTCTGATAAAAGTGAATAGACGTACTGGGAAGGACGATTAGTGAAGGTGGTTGCTCGTTAATTAGCAAGAAACAACTACTAGGAATCAGCTAACCATGACTAAAATGTCAAAAACTGACTTAAAATTTTTGGTAGTAAAAGTTTTGGACCTCTAGCCACATTTTTAGTATCTTCATATACACATATGAGGATAACAACTTCATATCTTCATATATTAGTTGAGAGAAGGGAAGGAAACTTTAACAACATGGCCAGTATCTGTCTAAAAGCAAACCAGGCATAAGGAGGGACTGAAGCTTTGCCTGATTAGCATGCTTAACTGGGAGGAGACCCGATACACAGGATGGCTGCTTAACAGAAAATAATTTAGATACTGATTTTACTTTTAATGTATGCTATGCCGTCATTGGCTCTCTTCATTTCAGACGTTCCCAAAATCAAAACCAAAAACAATTTAGAATCTAACTGTTTTTTTTTTTTTTACCTTAATGTATGCATTAAAAAAGTAAGCATAATTTAACATGAAATTGGTGTGATCTGTTCACTTCATTTAAAATGCCACATTAGTCTTTAATTTACTTTGTTGATCAGACAAAAGGAGGAATAGGACTTTTAAAATGTGGGACTGAGACTGTTTTCTTCTACGTGTCTCACTTTGTTGAGCCTGAGGTGTTTCACATTGGCCTTTCAGAAGGAAAGTTGTTACTGAATTTCAATATGTTTATCCGTGTGGAAATTTCACAAAATAGCCCCAGGCTCATGGCGTTGAGTGCTAAACATTAAAACTGGTGGCACATAAATGTACACATCAATGAAACAAAGAACTCCTGTGAGAAAAACTATTCCTTTTTGGCCATCCTTAAAGTTAGACAGCATTACCCCTGAAAGCCAGCAGTAAAGAAATATGATATCATGACTGGAATTGTGCAAAAGGCTCAGTGTGCAGCAAAGTTAGATTTTCCTGGTAAAGACATGAATGTGAATGAGATTTGTTCCCATTGATTTGATTGTTGGTTCTTCTCCTGACTGAGCCTTGTTAACCCACAAAGTGAGTGCACTTTATTTAATGCATGGAGCTGGCACCGATCCATTTGCTGTACATTTTATATCAAGGCAGTCTTCACTCAAATCCCCTTTATGAAAAGTGCCTCTGCTCTGCATTTACTCAATATTGTTAAAACCAAGCGATGGAGTTCCTCACAGACTCATTCCTCTATTCTCTGCAAGAAGATATGAGCTTCCTTAAGAACGCAAATAAAAACCAGATTACCTGAGAATTAGGGATTTAATCTCCCACTTGCACCACAACCTCATCCATTCCTATTCCGTGTGGAATAGTGTGGAATAGTATGCATGTCCTGAGGTCTACCTTGCAAAAGCAGACGGTTAGCAGGATATATTGAAACTACAGTCAGAGTTAGGGACTCTGTTACCAACAAACAGCTGAAATCTGAGATAATTTAGACCCCCTTTACACAAATAGGCAATGATCCAGTTGGAAAGCTTTGGGTTTACATTTACGTAGCAGAAATTTTCTCTTGGATGGTTCTGACAATAAGTTGTAGTACAACCAGACATCCGGTTCGTCTCTCCAAACATTGACAGATGTGTATATTTAAGACATTTGGTAAAATTAAAGAGTGAGTCAAAGCCATGTCTTGAAGTAATTGTTTCTTCTTGCTTGATGCTTCATCTTTCAACAAAGTGGACTAAAAAGATGAGAAAGAATATTGCTTTACAGAACAAAACATTTAAATTATAGGTCTAATAACAAAGTTTTGAATTTCTCATTTTGAATTGCTACTTGTCATGCAAAGAGACAAACAAGAGACAGCAGTCTGGACAATGAATACAGATTGGATCTGAAACATTAGCACAGTTAATTAACTCCAACTCATGCTCGGGTAAACAGACCCACAGTTTTAGAAAATCAGCCACTGGCTTTGAATGAATGTGTCAAACTGGAAGTAATTTCCTTCCATTTCAGATTTAATAGAAACATTTGAAACTGACACTGACTTGAATTACAAGTCATTTTATGGAAAGAAAATTAGGCTGGAATATGAAACGTCAGGCCAAATACTGCAACACCTCCTGAGACGAGTTTACAGAGTTAACCTGAACAAACTTTCTCTTTTCACAGTTTCATCTGACTCACAGCCTTAAAGAATGAAATCCTCATGGTACTGCATTTAAACACAAGGCAGAAAGGGAAAAACACAGCCATTATACACTCTGGGTTCCAAGAGCCGGCGATTCATTCCTTGTAATGTTTTATTAATACTGCCTTCCTGCCTGAGGGGTAAATGTTTCTCTTCTAGAGCCACACATCCACTTTAAGAAATCAATCATTCTGCTCACTAATGACACATCATCTGTACCGGCAGGCTGGCAACATCTTTTCAAAGCATCAGTGCTGGAGCTTTTGCACTCTGATCAGAAGCACATCAAAAGAGAATGGACCTACAACCTTCTCTCTCCTTTTTTGTTCTTATAGCAGAAAAGCCAGACTGATGAGCCACATGGAAATGTGCATATGCAATTAGAACACTCTTTCTTCAGTTGTTCAGATTGTATCCTTCATACCTGTGAAGGCTATGTCAGCAACAACCACTAGAACTCAAATGAAAGCTTTCCTTTTCCTTTTCAGTGTCAAAATTTGACAAATCTTACATGACAGCATATTTCTAAATGAAACAATTTTTCTGTTTCTTTGTCTACAAAATGTTTCAGGAATGCAAGACAATGCCAAACAGAAGGAAAGTGAAGAGCATGTCCAACATTTTGTTTTTAAGAGGTTGGTCAGGATGTTTTCCTTACTTCACCATCAGGGGCTCCACAAGGGCAGCAAGAACCTCATGCAAGTGGTCAAAAAAGAGGAACTACTGCATAAGTGAGTAGAGATGTGTGGTACTATCTGCTATAATGATGCATCTGTCCAGTGAAACAATCCACACCAGCTTTAGCCTTGCTAGCATGAATATGACAAAGACAAAGTTGGGAAGACATTCTTTGACACAGAATAGTGTGGAGGTTATGAAGAACAGAATGAACAGATGAACCAGAAAAGAGCCATAAAAACCTGGGAGGCAGCTGATCATCCATTCATCCACACTCTGATGGTGGTAAGCTACATTGTAGCCACAACTGCCCTGGGGCAAGCTGACAGAAGCAAAGCTACCATTCAGTCGGTGCCGCCACTAGAAGGCAAAGCAGGTGGAGTGTTTTACCCAAAGACAAGACACCAAAGTGACTGAGTGTCCTGAGCCACTGAAACGACAAACCTAAAGAGGATAGACCTGACAGTAGTCTAAGATTTGAATGTAAGAATAGAACATGTGAATAAACTAAGAAACTAAACACAATGGAGTAAACTAATGTGGCAACACATTTCTACCAATAATAACCAAAATCAACTGCAAGACTTTTCAAACAATAATAGAGAACTAAGAAGTGATTCAAGAGGAACATAAAAGCAAACCAAAACAAACCCCTGTGGATTATACCATAAATCAAGTATTTGTACTAAAACTTTATATAAAGTGAAGAAACAGGAAGTAACTATATAGGTGGATCATTTTTGAAATGCTTAACTAATGTATTATTTTGTCAACTTATTTTGTTTGAATCTTTTCATTTTGCAAGTGATGATAACATTTACCATAAAAAATTATATCTAAAGAGAGATCATCTGCATATTTTCTCACAGGCAAACAATCAGGCATAAAAAATACCAAACAAAGAGCCTTTGAGCCCCTTAACTCTTTGTTCTTGGTATGAAATACAAATTTGAGTTGACATTCTTTGACATTTAGAAGAATTTGGATCTTTTACCTTTAGCATTGGAGCCACATAAAGCAAAAAGGTAGCAGCAAAGGTAACTGCTCCCTACCTACTATGGTGAGTAGAAAACAAGTGATTCTATAAAGCAAGCTGCTCAGTTTTTATTAAAAATTCAAGATTTTGTGGATGTGTTCACAATCCAGTCATGATTTTTCAGCCCCAATCCTGGGGCTCTAGTAACTCATTGTCTGAACCAACAGAGGATGCTAGAGCTAGGCAAGCAAAGCAGATTATTAAACCTTGGTTCGGTATAGAGCTGTCTTGTTTGGGTTTGATCCATGTAAGAGTGATCAAATGCCAGGCAGATGGCAGATTATTTGTACAAACAGAAGAAATGACCGTTAGTTTTACACCAAATCAGAATCAATGAATCACGTGCCTTTAGCCTTTTCTCTAAAGGCCAAATAAATCATTTCTAGGAAGTTATTCCTGCAGGTCAGATCAGTGTTTTATAGTTCAAATAGCCCTGCAGTAAAAAATGCACTCAACTGCTTTTTACAGTCCTCTGGTTGAATCCCCCCAGAGATCAGTTGGTCATGATTGTGAAGCATTTATAAACACGTCTCGCTTAAAACAGCATTTATAAGTAGAGATGTTGATATTAGACAAAGAATACGATTCTACAAAAAAGAGGGATGATGAATGACTTAATAGTGAAACTGAATGTATGTAATTGAATTGGAATTTGTCTAATTATACTGCATTGAATTGATTTTATTATTAATTTATGGAAAGGGAATGAATATTTGTCTAAAAAATGGCATAAATTCAACTGAATCTTGAACCAGATGAGAGAATCAGAACTTCCTGTGGGAAACCAAATAGTTTTGTTATAGAACCAGTTGTTCTTCCACAACATTCTCGCATGTGAGCTTTTGCTGAATTAAAACGATATGTATTTCTGATCAAAGACAAATTTAAAGTATCAAAGGAGAGCTTTAAAATACAAGGAAAAAACTTGAACAGAGACAAAAAAGTTGGGCAAATTATGAAACTGGATTAAAACCTGGTGACTGTCTAGTAACTCTTTTTCCTGGTCTTAAGATTATATCTTTGGTAGAATATTTTAAAGTATTATCAAACAACTGTAGTTGTGAATCTATAAAAACATTACAAAATATGGTTACCTTAATTTAAGTAAATCTTTAGTGGTTTCTGTGGAACAGTAATTTTCTTTGCTGTAATTTTTCTCCGTCCTGCATTATATCATGGCTATTAATCAGAGCCTGTGTGAAGCATGTAAATAATTATGTGTAACATAATGATGAAATAGAAGAATGGTCTCGGTCACATTTCACACACACTTAAACAGAAACTATGCATCTTAACATCCAGTCATTATAGACTCTTTAACTACACTATTAAAAATTAACACGATTCAGAAAATTGGAGTTGTACTCTAATTATCATCATTTGGCCTCTAATTAATTAATCAAACATCATAATTTATACATGAATTTGTGAACTAAATCTTGCAATTACCCAGAAATTTGCATATCCCTTCAGGCCTTGTGTGGCACAAGCGATACGAACATGCAGACAGCTAAACAATTAGGTTTAAAATGGGAAACAAATTGAGCACCTAAACAATTTTCTCTCAGAAATAGTAACTTTACTAACACCTCATGTTGATCTCTGTGCCACTGTGAATCAACAAACTCAACTCTTCCAGCTGCACTACAATAAACTCCACATCTGTTCACAAAGCTTACAGATGCTGGATCTCTGCAGTGGGTGGGAGGCGGGTCAGAACCTCGGTGGATCCAGGTCCAAACCTCTGAAACCAGCAGCAGAATTTTTTGGTCATTGACAGTGAGGTTATTATCAGTCAATTGCCATTTCCTGCGAGGTGGAAAATGCCAGGCACATTTTAAAACCTCGAATAACACATGCAGCATCCTCTTTAGCCGTAATGTTGCACATTTTGTTCTACAATTTTCTGCACGGCGAGCGGTATCGTCTGTTTCCAGGTTACGGCGGGTTCTGACCAACTCGAGTTTAAATAAAAAATGGCACATTTCTGCCCACATTTCTTTCTTAAATGGAAACTTCATGCAGTTTTCTTAAGTACCACATAAAAGCAGTTTCTTCTATAAAACCAAAGACGAGTTATTAATGACCATATTTGGATTTTTAGCTCCTGTTGGCATCCTGAATCCCTCCTGCTGATTATTTTTTTAAACCAATGTCAAACCTAATTTCCAAAGAGACATGCAGGCTCCATGGCAACAAGAAAATAAGTATCTTGCCCATTTGGTTGCATTATGAAAATGTACCCTGAAACCATCTCTGCACCTGACTATATTCAAGCAGAACCTGTCTGGCAGCCTTTCCTGGCTCAGTGCAGAATGCTGAATAGCCACAGAGCTAACCTTGACCGCAGATGCCACTGTGGGCGGCTGATGGAGGTGCGGGGGAGTGCGAGAGGAAGAGGTCACGAACTGCCCCTCTGGTACTAAATGGATAATTCAACTCTATTCCACTAAAACACCTACTGGAGCCAAGAGGCAGCAGAGTTTGTACAATGCCTGGTGCCATCAACAACTTAACAAGCGCCGTCACCTTTTGGAATATGAATGGTGAACAACGAGTCTGCATGAACACCACCTACCCCCACTTTCTCTTTGATTACTTATTTCTAGCGCTCCCTGCCTGCGGCTTGATACAATCCATCATCTTCCTCTCCGACTGAGACTCTGCAGGCTTCTTTGTGGGCTCAGAACACCAGACGTTTTCCTATGGAAAATATTCTCCTCTCTGACTCTCACTCTTTAAGCTCTTGTTCCCTTAACCTTTTATTTATAAACCAAATGCAGGAAAGGAGACGTACAACAGGAAGCTCGTGTTGTTAGCACACAGTAAACGGACCAGATCATTTTATAGACTGAAAATCTTTAGTCAAACGATTCAAAACCCTTGATTATTTTAACTCTGTTACATTAAATAATTATAGCATATTTTATTATTAATGTATGCAGGAGGAAAAAGTTAAGTGAGTTTCAGAATCTTTTACTAAAACTAATCTGAAAAGTGTGGAGTGCTTTTGCATTTCACACATCCATCTTTGCAAATCACCTCCACCTCATTTAGATTGGATGGAGAACATTTCTTTCAAATCTTGCCACAGATTGCCCATGGATTTGGGTCTGGACTTTGACTAGGCCATTCTAACACATGGACAGGCTTGAATCTAAAGCATACCTATTTAAAACCTCTTGGGATCAGAGCTTTGTTTTTGTATATTTTTTGGACAGATCTTGAAAAAGACATCCCCCAAAAGAATTCCATCTATCTGAGGAACTACCAGGTGAATTTGACTGGTTTGGGTATCAAAATAAAAGTAATATTACACAGAATACTCTAGAGGTCTAAAAAGCAACAGTTGTATTACTGAGAAAGAACAAATACATATGGCACAAAATAAAAATAAGAAATTCTAATAAAATACATTAAGTAATGTGCATTTTCCTTAAAAGCTTACAGTGGAAACCCAGAACCTCTAGTAATTCACAATACAGGTTCTGACCAATTACTGGACCAAATTTCATTCCAAAAAAAATCAAGCATAGACATTTTAGAAAGAGATTGGTTGATACAATTCCAGTCGATCATTACAAATGTGCCATTTTTTGACATTTTGGCACCATGTGTTCAATTATAAATTTATCTCTCTCTCTATTTATTTATTGTCCCTCCAACCTATATCTTGCTATAAATATTATTTGCAATTAATAACAGTGATTTTTAAAAAAAACAGTATAAGAGTGAATTACTACTAAACAGCACAGTCCTGGGCATTCTGGTTATAAAAGCACTGAGTCAGAAAACCAAACCTACAGGGCAGATTTTCTGCAGCCCATTGGTTGATTTGGGTGATTGACACATTTTCTTTTCTTTTTTTTTTTTTAATTCCTTTATTTAACCAGGTAAACCCCATTGAGATCTGGATCTCATTTTCAAGAGGGACCTGGGCAGAAATCTGCAACATCTAATAGCCAATAAAATCCGGGGATTACAAAATCCCATTTCAACATGATTCACCAATCACAAATGACCGGAAAGCTCCAGCTGTGCGTTAACAAAGGAAGTGTTTGAGTATAAAGGCGGTATCCATGGATTTTATTAAATATCGGACATATTACAGAAAGATACTATAAAAATAAAATGGTGAACAGTCTAAACCGTTTCAAAATAAGAACATGGAAGTAGTTATCAAACAACAAAGAATTAAATGAAAAACTTTAACACATCAAGTTTTATTCAACGGAAAGTTTATAAAACAAGCCAAATATATTAATGCTTTAGAATAAAATTATATATATCCATACGAGAAATTACATACTGCCCCCATATGTAATTTCTAAAGCTCAAACATGAGCTTTAGAAATCCCAGTTTCTAAAGCTGGTATTATTCTCTCCTACAGGCAGATTGTATTTCACTGTTAATTTTCTGCTTCTACAAGTGAAGCTCTATAAATCACCGTTTTAGAATATTGCTGAGGATATCTGTTGAATGCCATTGTTGTGGTTTTCTGTTGATAATGCTCCTTAAAGCACATTCTCACCCCAGGATGAGGAGGGATTAGTCACACTGCCATCTAATTGCTTTGTGTTACTTTATCCCATTTTAATGGAGGGATTATTTATTTATTTTTTTTTACTTTGATTTTATGTGCTTTATTTGTTTTCACTCTAATCCTCTCTCGTCTGCTGAAATGCATATTGTGATCCAACGACGGGCTGCAAAAAACAAAGTAATGGCAGCCACTTGACCGTTCAGGTGAGGGTAATACCAAGAGTAAGGCTGCCGCAGCCATAAGCAATACTTCATGTTTCTGCAGCATCCTCGCTCTGTATCTCACGTTACTCTTGCCACAGATTCTCCAAACTGAGCATCCGAAAAGTGCGATAAAAGCAGACCGAAGCGTTGCTGCAGCCAGACGGAAGAGCTGCCAAAACATTCATTTAGGAAAATCATTAAACCGCCTTCAAAGGCCTTATTGAAGCAACTTGTTTCTCTGCTGCCTCCGAGGGAAGAATTTATTCTTCTAGCAGCCAAACAGTTTTGTTAAGACTCACTCTTGTTGTAAAGTCAAATGAAGGATAAAGAAGCAATCCGTCTTATGTAGCTCATTAGAGGAGAAGATGAGCCGGGTTCTCTCAGCAGAGTGCGACCCATCAGCTGTCAAACACCTGCTCTCCTTGTTTGGGAGGAAGCCTGAAAAAGTCAAGCGCAACCAGTTGGCGCAACTGTAAAACATCCAAAATAATAACTTCAAGAAGAATACGGAGCATCATTACAGCTCCGCATGGGCTCGGCAACGTGGAGCAGTTTGGAGACGCAGCCGAGATTAAAAGGAGCTTCGTGCCTTAAAACCGGAGATAAACACCTGATGAAGGCTCAGTTTTCATACAGTAACAGACTCAATGTGCTGCTGTTCCACATCTCAGCTGCTCCAGGATTTTTTACCACCTCCACCCCGCCTGTCAACCTGAGGAAAAAAAAATCTTGCTCTGTGAGGCATTCATTAAGTCTAAATGATCCAAGCCAAAGGTGTGAAGATGAATTTTCCCGTCCTGCTAAATTCTGTCCCAGGAGTACTTTAAGGAATATTCCACCACTTTCTCACCACAAAACGATCAATTTTCTGTCATATTAGCTGAGACGAAAGATGCTCGGTTTTATGGGATGTCAACAAACGTGCATTTCCATCCAGAAACAAATTGACTTTTGGTTAGTTTTCCCTACACGATTCAAGAGTTAAGATTTCTTATCCCCAGTCTGCATAGTCACAGATTCTGTTACAATTGGCAGACTTATGATGCGTGCATGTAGGAAGAGCTGTTTTCTGGCTGTGATGCATTAACATCAGAGAGGTATCTGACCACTCATAAATTCAGTCTGCAGCTAGAGAGCAAACACACAGCCGCAGTTATAAGGAGCCATCTTCAGCTGCAAGCAGACAAAGGAGTTCTGAGCTCACTGGAGTCTTATGGGGATTATAAAGACTCTCAAAAAATACATGATTTATTGATTCTCATCCTGGAACACAATGTTTACGTTTCTTTATGGACACTTAAATCCCTCCATGTCAGAAAATCAGCTGAGGCCAGTTTATAAGCAGAGATATCAGCAGTTTAAGAAAGGTGACAGATATGAGGATTGGACTGTTGAGGCTGGTTGGATTTTTGTTTTACTTCACAACTAGAGGTGTGTGTATGTGACAAGATATGCAGCAAGGTTTTGAAAACTTGTTATACTTAATGGTTTAATTTATCTACTCTTTCCTGGGATTTCAAAAATAAAATGCACTGCCACCATGTGTAAACATATGAAATCAAATTTAGCAGATGCTGTTTAATAAAACTTTGCAGAAGTAATTGTGTTTGTTTCTGAATTAATGGATCATTTGATCCAATATTAATATCTTTGCTAATTGTTGTGTCTTTTGCTTTAAGTGTCATGTTTGATACACTCCTACTCTGAATAGAACATGTATAGTAGAATCAAGCCTGTGGAAATCATAATGTTCTGCTGCGATCTTGTGGAGAGAAATCTATTTCATTTGTTTTTTCATTTATATGCAGAAACAGACTTCTGGAAATGGAAGCTCAGTTCTTTGTGACTGGCCCCATAAGGTCAGTTACATACTGGAAGTTAAAGTATTGCTATGAGGGATATTTCAGTTCTTACCATATTGATGCATCTTTTCTAAATACCTTGGATTTATGAAGCAGAAAAACAACCTTTGGTGGAAGTTTTATTTGCATAAGTCACTGTAAATATGAGTTTACCAACAAATCATGTGAAGCAGAAGAAAAACACACCAATGCAGGCTAAGCTTTAAACAAAAACAAGAATGCAAAACCCCTGTAGCTGTGTATATAATACATGTGGGTGGGTGGGTGTGTGTGTGTGTGTGTGTGTACCTAATGTAAAAGAATATAAACGCAAAGGTCAAATTGATGCCCAGTTATTGCAATTCTCCAGCTGGTTTCAATTCTTCACTGCTCACACTTGGAGGGTGTGGGGGCGTGTGTGGGGGTGTGTGTGCGTGCGATGCCTGGAGGTTTGTGGCAAAGATTTATACCGTCTTCTGCACATTTTACATGAGGCAATATGTGATGCACCACAGGAAAAGTAGGAACAAGTCACCTGAGCACAGAGAAGAAAAATGATCAATTTCTGAGAAATTGTGATTTTTGTTGTTTTTCCTAAAATATTGTTAGAGTTGTAAAGAAAACACACCATGCTTTAAATAGGAGTTTCAAAACCGAGATTATATAATCTCAGTTTTTGAAGCATGGACTTCACAACATTTTTTCACGGTTTGGTACAAGGACAACACTTAAATGAGAAAAAATGCTGGAAAAGTGGAAAAAAGACTTGAAGCACCAAGGATCAAACCTATAAATAAAGAGCTGTCAGAGTTGAGGAGAACATGTAGCTCCTTGATTTATCTTTACTGGAACAGAAACTGAACTTTGCAGCTCATTTTATTGACAAATAAATAAACCTTGTATGTAAAATCAACTATTCTCAAACTGTGACTTCTCTAATAGATGTTAGATGTACTTTAATATTTTGTCATAGAGCTGCCATGGCTGGTCTCTGACGGCTGATTTCATCAGAAAAAAAAAAAAAAACAGCTGCAGAGGAAAAGATCTTCTAAATAAGCACTTCAGACACATATCTAATCTAATTTATCTTCAAGACTCTTACATAATAGGGAAGTGATGTGCAGCTTGAATTCATCCACATCCTACTGTAACACCTGAAAAACAAATTTTTTCACATTCACTCTTCATTAAGGACATAGAAAAGAAAAATGGCCAACATTCTTCAGTGAGAAAATGTAGAAAGTTCAATTAGTCTGTATAACACTTTCCTTCTTGCTAAACTCAGCTCTTAAATCACACACACAGCTTTGCTTTAGAGGAAAGCTCATTTTGTCAGAAAAGTAAATGATCTTCTCGGTTCCCTGCTTTCCCCTTGTTTCACCAAGCAAAGGGACTCACTCTTAATCTCCTCATGAAATGAGACCATAAACAATGAGAAATTCACCAGACATCTTCCATTCCGTTCCAGTGGAAAAGGTTGAGGTTGGCCTTGGGCGAAGCTGTTAGTGCTTCATGCTCCAGCAATCTGGCAACTACTTCTGCAGGGGGAACCTTCATGTGGGGGAGAGAGGCTGTGTGTCTTACCACGCAGCACAATGTGGTTTCTATTTCATCCCCTAGTTTCTGTTTGAAAACCAATCTTTTGATCTGATGTGTACAAATAAGAGGATGCAAAAGTAAGCAGGTGGATTTAGTCAAGATACAGACATATTTTAAAAACCCTTCTGTTCTGTTAGACTCGGCTTGCTCAAGTTCCACACCCACAAAAACCTTTGTAAATTTGCCTGATGGAGTTTTTCTATCGAAAAAGAATGACTCCGTAATGACTCAGTCATTCTTTTTAGCGTTGAGTAGTAACACTGAAACACAGGGCCATGTGTAGGTGTTAGATCATTCTGCTCTGTGAAGAAACCAGTGCAGGTGTTGGATGACATGGATTTTTTCCAGTGGTTGATGCACAGGGTCAGTCCGGCATGTTTTAGACGTGTCCTGCTCCCATGTGGTGAATCCAGACACTTAGATCCTCCTCAGCATGTAAACAAACTCTTATGAAGGAACAATCATTTGGTTCAGATGTGTTGAACCAGGGAGGATTCTGGCCCTTTAATACTACCTTTGGATGTCAGTGGCCTAACAGGGGCCCTCACACACCCACTGGTTCTAACACATTGCTGCTGGATCCACATCTTGATTTTATAGGGTATGACTACCCATTAAACTCCACAAACTGCTGGTAGTGCTGTCTATCACTTTTAGGACTGCCCGTTCCACACATCAGGGCTCTGCAAATCAAACCTTTTCTCTACCTAACGCTGGCAGACCTGCATGTGTATTAAGGTACAGGAACATTTCTGCGGTGTGCTTAATTTATTCAGACCAGTTTTGCAGAGTGTGAAAGTATTAAAGTTTCACTCTGTTCTTCTGAATTTTTTAGAACGGCTCCTCTTACTTTTTGCAGCTATCTTCTTCATCTCCTCTGTCATTAGGCTTCCTGTGGAGGATCTCTCTGTTCATTAAGCATTATGCTTCAACACACCCAAGCTTTCTTGGGCACATTTGCTGCTTTTATGTTACTTAGCTCATTTCACTGCTGGGCCATATGTCTCCTTCCTCTTCTCCACAACACCTTTTTCTACATTACTTCAGCCTCTCTCTGCTCCAATAAACAGCTTTTATCATGCTGGCTGTAAAGTCTCCAGGCTCTCCAGATCACACAAGACTAGATCTGCACTGTGCCTGGACATTAAGTAAATATATATTCTGAGTCTTTGAGCTATGCAGTACTCTTTTTTTTTTTTTTTTAAACATGTTGGATACACTTATGTCACACATCACAGCTTGAAATGCTCCTCAGTAAACATCTTTTCATCCCATTAAGAGCAACCAGACCTCAGTCTATCAATCTCTAAAAATGTTAAAACCTCTGTAGTTCTGATGCCTGTTTGTCTCATTTGTTCTGTCACATAGAACCAGTTTGTACTGGAGTGATTCCATGAGAAGTGGGACAGAGGGAACAGGATTCTCTATGGATCTTGCTGACATAGGGAATTCTGTTGACTGTTGAACCTTTTATTTGCTTGATAACATGTTCACTGCATGTTCACTGCATGCAACATGTTCCATGCAGTGAACATGCAGTGAACTTGATGTCTAAAATGTACCATAATGCATTGAAAGCATATAAAAAGACACTAAGACTGTAAGAATGTCCAGTTTTCCTTTGTTTCAAAAGTGACTCCAAAGAGCAAACGTACCAAAAGTGATTAATTTAAGAAATTCGGAGGTAACATTTGTAAATCTTTGTTTAAAGTGTGCAAAAAAAAAAAAAGTTAAAGATTACAGAAATCCAATTATCCCAGCACCAGTAGGAAAAACAGGTGAGAAGAAAGGTAAAATAAGAAAGTAATTAATCTCCATCATGTATTTCGACATGCTTGATTCATCTAGTTACTCGTAGAGTAATCTCCTGCAGCAGCTCATTTTCTAGAGGGACTGTGCGATCCTTAGCAGCACAGTAGCTCTGCAGCAGCAGTGGCAGCAAAGTTTGGGGCTAATGAAGCAAAAACTACACCACAATCGCTTTGTGTTCCATTTTAATGAAAAGACTAAACTTTGCCTTAGGCCTGGATGTCAGCAGAGAAGTGAAGAATACATTACAGTGACAAAAAACTAAAAAGCTTGTGCGCCTCCTCTCATCACACCTCACGCTGCCCCAGTTTGAATTCAAGTGCTTTAAATCCAGTGTGATGAAATTAATATCAACATCCCACCCCGAGGTTGCAAAGAAAAAAATAAAATAAAATAAGAAAAACATGTGCAGTGTCTTTTGTTCTCCACACAAAGACGAGTTAGAGGAGCAGTCATGCGTTCAGGTGTAACACAGAGCAACAACTGCAGGTTAATATTTGTAACACAGTGCAAACATGCTGAAAGCATCTACCATCTCTTCCAAACCTGATTTATGGGACTCAGCTGCCATTAGCTCAGATGGGGGTCCAGCCTGTAGATTAAACATCTTACCCTCCATCACCCCAAAAAGTATAACTTTCATTTCTCTACAACTTCCCCTTTTATTGATGCCTTAAATTAACGTGGGGTTAGTGCTTTGCCCAGAGGCACATCGGCATGTGGCAGTGGAGAACCGACACCACAGTCATAGTCAGAAGTTTGCTGGTGAACAAAGAATACCTTGAAAAGCAAAGTTGCAGTGATCAGTAAAGGGCAAACATTTCGTTGCGTTTTGGCCTCTTGTATCCATGGTAACAGTGTTTTGGCAATCATGACCGTCTAATTGTTTTGTGCCTGTGTGCACTCCTTGCAGTTTTTTATTTTATTTTACCTGCACACAGCAGACCGTTCTCCAGGAATAACACTGCCTCCTACAGGCCTGGCATGCACACTACGTTGTTTCAGAAACAAATGTTTTGGGAAATATTGTACAAACGAACAGAGCCTTAGATCAATTAATATTCACATGTAAAATGGTTGAAGCAATCTGACATTCATAGACCAATATGCAGATTGATGGGCTTCTTGAAAATCCATGTTCTTTGATGTTATCCATCCAATCTGACTGAGCTTGGACTATTTTGCAAAGAGGGATGTCTAAGGTAAGGTAGTTTGATTTATATAGCACATTTTCTGCAGCATTGTCAGCAACAATGTGCAGCATTTTGGTCTCTAAATGTACAAAACTGGCAGAAACATAAACCTAAAGACTTACAGCTATGATTGTAGAGCAGGGAGGTTCTGCAAAGTACTGACTCAGGGGGTCAAGCTGGAACCACACCAAACTTACCAGGTTTGTTTTTGTAAAAAAAAAAAAAAAAAACGTTTTCCCCCACTTTTCAAGGGAATGATAGTTTCTGCAGGGAACTGTTTCTATTCTGTCATTGTAACCAGTTCAGAATGATCATTTAAACCAGAATACATCTCTCTGGATTTTGGAGAAAAATTCATTGAGATAATAGATAAAGCAAGAAACTTTTTAGTATGATTTTTCTTGCAGTAGAATGAAAACTACAAAACTTGTAGAAACTTATTTTATCCCAGCCTAGTCTATCTTACTCCATCCACATTCAGTTATTGCAGCATCTCAGCGACTCTGTTCTCATTTCCATTGTTGCCAGCATCCTCAACAGGCAGTCTGTCCTTCTTTCACTCCTTCCTGGGACTCAGGCTGGATCTGTGCTTCACATTTTAATGAAAACCGAGATACCCTAAACAAAATCCTTCAGAACTGATTGCTGCAATTCAAACTTCTTTTCATCATCTCTCTTTTCAAGCAATATCTTCAAATTCAGTTTCAGAATTTGTTCCCACCAACACAAGCTTGATGTGCAATCAAATCACTTCCCAACTTGTTTCCCTTTGTTCCTCCCAGTGGCACTGAATACAAACTCACATCACATTTCAGCAGCTCAGTGACAAATATTCCTACGATTTTCTAGTAGAGTTTTACCTCCTGTCTCGACTTTAATGGAAAACAAGACTAACAATCCGTCCAAACTTTCTCTGAGCTTAGAATTTGATTACCTCATACTTAAAAACTCAGGTGGGAATTTGTAGGAACAGAAAGAGTTCAGATTGGTTGTCAATTTTTAGACTATTGAAGACTTTCAACTCCAGGTGTTTCCACTGGAGCTCAAATGGCAGCTGGTAGTTATGCAGCAATAAATGGATCTTGTCAATAAGTTTCATGTTCATCACAAAGTTCAAATTGCTTTCATATAATATGTTCTTAATTAAATGCAAAAGCATGGCTGCAATGTGAAAAAAATGTATCAAAATTTAAGGAGTTTTGATGTTGTTGCAAAATATTTAAGTTAGTGTTGGAAGTTTTTTTTAGCTGAGAAAAAAGCTAATAAAACCATCAACAGAGCCTCCCAGCTGCATTTATCTTGCTCTAAAGCTTTTGGCTTCAAAGATGTCCAGGTTTCCAGTAACGCCTCACATTATTGTAAAAACAGAAGATTAGATGGTCTCTCTATGTTGCTTGTTGACAGTAGAGCTGGCCTGAGCAGAAGCCCCTGCCATGGTGACATTAGAAGTGTGTGTTTAGGAAGTCCCTGTGGATGTCTGGGAACTGGAATCTAATTATGTTCAGCTCTGCACTCTCCAAACATCGCAGGGACATCTCTCTCCTCTGTCACATCGCCGGGCTTTCTGGGATTTCACTTCTACCAGGAGAACGAACACAGATGGCACGATGGAGCTGATGTGTTCGGGGCTAAATGGGCCGTGAACATTTCTCCCCTGACCTCTTCAAAGTGCGCACACTCCTTCAAGAGAACACGCCACCTTCTGCGATACGTTCCTCAGCTTCTCTCTTCCTTCTGTGAATTCAGTTAAAGTTCTCTTCAATGAAACTTTCCTTGAGTCAATAAGCTGTGTGCCAGCATGACATCAGGCAGTAATAGTGGATGTAATTTGCTTTTACATATTGTGACTCAACGGGGAGACTTCAACATGGACATATGGACAGAGGCTGTGAGAAAGTCATTCCAATTAGACTCGTTCCCTGGCTGAGGCCGTCAGCGGCTCGTCAGCGTGACATTTCATTACCACGATCTCAGCAGCATAAAGCTGACAACAGTGAGTGTGCATTAACACCACCTGTCACCTTCTGCTTTCAAATGGCAGCTTAATGCTAAACGTTTCTTTTGGTAATGTTAGGAAACACACTAAGAGAACATTTACTGTTCTGCACACAATTTGGGCTAGTTCCCAAACTTTGGGAGCGTTTTGAGCGTAGCGCCACATGGGGATGAGCAGAACTCTAACAAGAAGGAAAGTAGGAATAAAACGACATGCGTTTAACTTGAGGAAGGCAGGTTGTTAAGGAAAAAAAAACATCCATCATGTTTTAATATCTGCTATATTGTTGCAGGGTTGCTGAGGAGGTTGGAGAATCTCCAGCAGACAATGGACAAGAGGCAGGGGAAACCCTGGACAGGCTGCCAGTACAACACACATCAAACAGCCACATACACACACACACACACACACCCCCACACACACATATAGCAAGACTTCAGAGTCACCAAATAACTCCAATGTGCAGGTCCTTGGGTGTCACAGCAGGTATACCTTGAAAAAAATCATATCTTGAAAAAGTTTAATATTTGTGGATATTGTTTGAGATATTTCACTCTGTGAAATGAATCTATATGATCTACATGAGTTTTATTTTCTGACTGTAAGGGAACCAATGCATCCATGAGACCAGATGGATTTTAAGCCGGGTCACTGTCTTCAGAGCAATTGAGACCTGGAAGAAAATACTCCAGCAATGTCCGACGGGAGCATATGACAGGTTGTTTCATATGTTTACCTATGTCTTTAAAATGATAATGTTCTTATTCTTATCATGACTGTTCCAAGCTGCAGTTTAAATACACAGCTTTAAAAAACCCCGAAGCTGCAGCTTCAGTTTCAACCCGTCTCCCCTGTAGTTTCTTGGCCTTTCATGGCTGAGAGTCTGACTCTGTCACCAGTCTCAGATGCATCCTCTGAAGTCAAAACTCGCAGTAGCTCTGAACAAAAGTTAAGGCTTTGGCTGTGACAGAATTAAAGTTTGAGTTATATGTTCTTATGACTTTTACTTTGGGAAAGTTAGACGTTTCTGTCATGGTTCACAAGAGGGGCATGTGTCACAGAAATGAAGCACAATAGTCAACATATTACTGGAGGGCAAATGGGCCATGGAACAGCTGAAATGGCTAAAAAAGGGCCTTCCAAACTACTACAGGAGTTTCTTTTTCTGCCTTTAAATTTCTGTTTCCAGTCAGGCAGAATTGACAGATTTAAGCTGCCACTGGCCCTGCAGCACTGCCTCACAGCAAAGTTGCTGGGTCTGAACTGGGTGCTGATAGAGCAAATATATCCTGGGATTTTGTGTGATTAGGATGTTTTCCGAAGGCTAGCAGCACTTCAAAGAGGCAGCAGATAGCAGCTTTCACCTGAAGAGAGCCTTCATTTGGCTGATGAAATGATGATTTCAGCTTCCTTAACCGACAGAAAAAATCTTAAATGGGAGAAATCCGTAGCGCTGGCACTTCAACCACATTATTCACCTCAACATTACATACCATATCAGCCGGCTTGGTTAAAGCCCAACTTCTTCTCATTTCAAAGAGTCAGAATATCACCCAGAGCTTCCTACAGGACCATCGGTTGTGAAATCCACAATGAGAAACAGTGAGCTCAGATCGTCACTGTGAGAACGTTCATGTGCAAACTTTTCATCAAAACATGAATAATTCAAAACGTCATATGGGGAACTCAAATGCAGAAAGCAGTTATTACATCAGTAGAGTTGTGCTTAAAATAATAAGTCAGATCAATCTTTATTTTTGACAGAAATTCTATTTGAAAATAGAAAATAATTTACTAACAGACGTCGTAGAGAAACAGGAAACCTGCGAACTCAGTCAGAAGAATCCCGTCTCTTCCATAATTCAATCACAAACAGAAAAGGGCAAGTTAAAAATAATAGCTGAGCCGAGTTATTTCTGAGAGATTATTCATCTTTTGAACAAACAGGTGTGAAAAAGTGGACAGAGAGCAAATGGTGCAACATGTGGGTATAAAGATCTCTTCAAAATGGCTCATCCTAATTATTACTCAGAAGAAAAAAACTGTACTTATAGATAAAGAAGTGACAAAAGTAATGTGCTGTTCTGCTAAATAATTGTGTCTTTGTAAAATTATTGTAAATTATTTTGATCAGTTGTTCATTTTTTAAGTTTAGCCTGGACTGATTGATGGTTTGAGATTTTTACAAGATATTAATGTTCAGTTTCTCTTGCTGGTTGTTCTGGAAAACAAAAACATCTTTAAAATTAAAAGCCAATGTCTTTGACTCGACTTCAGACTTGCATGTTTTCTCTTTGGACTTGACTGGAACTTTGGTGGAAAGACTTGAGTCTAAATTGTGGAAACAAGTCTTGAGACTTCAACAAGTCAGATGCTGTCTTCAACATGGAGACTTTCTACAACCGACTTTAATAACCGTGTCAAAAAACGATTTTCAGAACTACCCTCAGCAGTTTCCTAAACCTAAACCATGTTGCCTTTTTGATCTTAGAGCTTCAGGTTTTTCTTTTCTTGTTTTTGTGGCATGAACTTCAACATTTACCAAGCAACCGAAGACGTTTAGAGTCTGAGCTGTTTGTGTGTTTTCCATTCCTCTGAGCATTGCACACACCTGGGGGAAATATTTTGGGATGTCTACACCTGGGAAGTTTGATATTTCTCTTTCTCTCTGCAGAATTATAGAAAGGAGTTGCTTCTCTAAGTTAATTGATGATATTCTCGTTGCTTTGGCATTGTGTTAACTCACCTGTTCTCTCCAGAGCAGCAAACTGCCAACATGCCTGCTGATCTACAGGTGGCTCTACTGAGGAACAATTAACCGAGGATAGAATAGAAATATCCTTTATTGTCCCACAATGGGAACATTTCTGAACAATCAGTGAGCGACATCAGGTTCTACTCTCTGTGGTGAATTCATATAAAGTATTGAATCTGAAGCGTTTCTAGAAAAGTGAGGTTAAATTTAAACTCTTTTTGAACCTGGTGAAGATCAGATTGCTTTTATTAGGTCTTGATACATTCTGCTCTATAATTGACAGAGGGTGTGTGTTTTATCTTGTGCTCAAAAGTATTGTTATAATTCAAACTTTTTAACTATGTTCAGCTGCATTAATGATGCTGGTGATGTGACTGCAGACACTGAAGACTCAATAACAAACCATCTTCTATAATACTACCACCACACTCTGTTGTTCCTAGGATTTATTATTCTATCCTCAGCTGTATGCAGTGTGTTGGCAGAAAAAGCAGAATAATGAATGTGACCTTACAAACTCATGAGCATGACTCAAACTGTGATCTTTTTGGTGTTTTCTGTCTGCCTCACTTTGAACTTCTCTTTTAGTTTGCTTTTGTCTCCTGGAAAGTGACTGGTGCTGTTTTACTTGAAAGGCTTCAGTTTGCAGCTTTATTCTGGTGGAAAGAAGAAATACTGCATTACATCTATTCATCTTTGCATTAGTTTCTGTTAAAACGTATCATAACTACCTATCAGAAACAGATTTTATATCTGCTTATGTGAAGCTTCCAAAGCAATCATGCATAATATTCTGCTTGTGAAATATTTTAAGGATTTAGAAGTTAGGGTACTTTAAGACGACATTTGTTGTGAATTGGCCCAACATAAATAACCTGAATTGAATTGAAATATTGTCAAATAGCAACATTTTGCTTTGGACAGCTAGCTGTTTGTGGTTCACTGTTAGAGGACTCACCTATTCTGCGATGTTTGTGTGAAATGTGACTCTAAATTCACCTATTCGTGGATTTTTTTGTAGACAACATTCCAAAACGGGAAGGTGAAATACCTAGGAGCAATGCTAGTTGGCACGTTAGTGGTTGGAGTTTGGAACTCCAGGAACAGCGTTTATTTTTCTTGGCACTGATTGGTTGAACCTGAACAGCAGAGATGTGTGAGACTGTGGATGTTAGTTTGTGTGGTGAGCTTAGCTGGTTTCCACTGTGGGTGTAAATACATATTAAGGTATATTCTGTTTAAACTATTAAAATAGGTAGTTAGAAGGATTTTCAGAGCGGGGCTCCAGCATTCACGGATCAGAGCTATGGGAAGGTGGCTCTGGTTCCTAAACCCAGCGGACTTCCATTGTATTTATGTTCTAGAGAACATTTTGTTAACAAAGTCATGTCACAATAATTAAACCTGTGTTGATTCAAAGATGTCTGACAGCTTTTACAGGCTAACCTGGAGCTAAAGTGGAGTACTGGAGCAAGTATTGATCATGAATCTTGGATTCCCAGAAGTACCAGTTCACTATCAGAAGGAACTTAAAAAATTTTGTTGACAATATTGAACATTGACATTCCAGCAGGACAATAACCCAAAACACAACTCCAAGAAAACCTAAGATTCTGGAACATCCTTAGTGGAAGTGGCCAAGTCCAATCCTCAACAGCTGCTGTCCTGCACCTTGTAGATGCATCCGTCCTCCATCAGACCTGAATCAAATAACAGGCCTGTTTGCTCTGCAGACCTGAGTGACGGATGAGGGAATTCAGTTATTTGATTCGTAGGAGCAATGGAAGAATGGTCAAAGGATGCAAACTGAATCAATGCTTCACACAAATATGTTGCATCTTCCCTTTAAACTTCAAATCTAGATCCGGTTCTGCTTTCAAAGTAACTCAAACACCTGTCAACAAATATTTAATTCATTTTTGTCATTTATTGCAATTATCTTTTGTCCTCATAACTAAAATATATTTCGAAATGAGGATGCTAAACGTTTGTCTCTGCAGCTGTAAGCCATAAGAGAATCTCCTTAAGTATAAACATGATATTACAGGAAGTCAGTGTGAAGTGATCCTTAAGTGTCTTCCTACTGTGTGTTTTGGCAGATAACTGATGAAAAGGAATCCTGGACCAGGAGGCTAAGAGTGTTTTCAGCCACTGAGACATTTCTGTAAAGTCATACATCTCCTGTTAATTGAAAGACGAAAACCTCAGAGGAGCATTTCAGCCAGGAAAGACCATCTTAAGTGCAGAGTACATGTTTGCATAATTTGTGGAATGTTTAAAATAAAACTGACAGTGATTTAACATTGGAAAAGCCCTATCAACACGTCAGTAATGCATTTTAAAATGAGAAAAAGTCCATAAAAAGGTCTAAGCTCCATTCAACCCAAAGATCCCAAAGATTGAGTTACTGTGTTTTTATGTGGAAGCAAAACTGAGACAGAATAGATAAAAAACATAAAGTTACTCAGAAACAAAAAGCTGATTTAAATCTGATGGTAAAAAATATTTACATTTTTATTTCAAGACACATTTGAGAGAGTTCAACCTAAGCTCTCTTGATTTTTTAAGTAAAATAATATAATCATACAGAAAAACACACACCTGACCAGAGAACTAGCAAGGTCAACCAAGACTTGGTAACGCCTCCGTACTCAATGCACCACACCTCTGTAGTTCACCCACCACCGAGCATCATCCATCACAGCCGTCTGAATATCCGGTTCAGGTTTTTACTCCATGACAATTGTGTTACTAACAAGCTAATTGTAGAAGAAACAAGCCAACCTTGAGGCAGCTAGCACGCTGCATAACGATCAGCATGAAGGTAGCGCTATGTCTTTGTGAAGTTGCCATGGCGCTCAACTCATATGGACTTTTTATCTTCAGCAGAGGCGTTAACGTCTAAACAAAAATACCTTGAACTCTGGAGTCACAGTGGCGCAGCACATCAGTGGTCTGACTGCACTAATTTATCTTTCCTTATGTCGTTAAGCACAACGGAAACAACCCTCAAAATAATTCAAACAGGAACACTGTAGGTATTTAGTCAACCAATAGAATCCTCTGGTTGGGTGAACATGTTTTATTGAACCACGTAAAATAAAAGCTTCTGAGAATAAAATAAGTTTTTTGTCAAACAGATCAACTTAGTGTCTTCACTTGTTAAGTAAAACAGTGTTCTGCAGGAAAATCCTGGTTTATATGTAAAATATTGGCAATGCTATGCATGTAGGCGGCGTGTAGCACGTTTCCTCTTTAGACCAATCAAATGGCTCCTCACAGCCGCCGCATTCATTGATCTGGACATGCAGTCATACCTCACAGCTCTTTGTTCAATATATTGATCACATATTTGAATCTCTCACAAGGAGGAACACACTGATAGCTTCCTCAGGGAAAACATAAGAAGCAACATTTAATACTGCTATCGCAGTTATAGAAATAAATATCAAAATATAGATTTTTAATTTTCCACAGAGTATTACAATCCAGCATATACATAGCTGGACCAAAAGTTTCTGCATATTTATGCTGATTTTTGTGGTTTCAACAGCCTAGAGCTGTTAAAACCACTGCTGTGTTTTTAACGTTGCTGCCGTTAGTTAAACTAACTAATGTTAGTTTAACTAACGGCAGCAAAGACTGAGACTCTTAAGCCTTAATTGTTAATTTCTACAGAATTGAAATGATCATAAAGCCTTAAACAAATGTTTGGTTTGCAGCATCAGTCTGCAGCTTATGTTTATACATTTATGATGTTTGCTCTGAGCATTGTGACATGCTGAACTCAGTTCTTAAATCTAAAAGACTTCTTTTCAGCAGCCTTTCTGACCAAGATGTCCAGTTTTCACACAGGTCATGCTCCCAGACAATAAAACTGAAAACCGTGAACGTCCTCCATGCCTGGACGGTGAATCTTTCTGTCATGTGAAATCACAAGAGCTGAAAACACGCAGCAACACCGCTTATCAACTATTCATTTACAACCCAGCAGTCACAGAAAGTGACAGAGTGAAAAGATGAAACTGACGACGACATTGTCTGAAATGAGAAAATATTTTCCCATTACAAATATCTTTTAGTTTCTTTTAGTTACAAATGTTTCATATCAAACAAATTAAGACACAAGACAAATATATCTGATCAAAGATAACCTGGATAACAAAATAGATTTTTTTAAATGAATTCATTATTTATTAAGGTAAAATAAGCAATCTGAATAAGTTGTTGCCTGCTAAACATAATACCTTTTGACAGAGTTGGGTCTCTTACTTGTCTGTTGAACTTTGGATTTGTTTTAATTCAGCCACAATGGAGAGTTTTCCAACTGAAACAAACCCATCTAGCATTACTTAACAGCATATCTAATTGATTAGCTCAACTTTGGGAGTATTTGAGCCTCTCACTAAGACGCTTAGAACTACCTATTTTAATACCTCAAACACTAAATGTGTCTTAATATGTATTTATACACACAATGGAAACTGTTTTTGATTTATTCTGTTGTATGATGTCTTGAAATGAGAATTTGCTCTCAATCATTTTAAAAAGAAGCTCATATTTCCAGTCCTCTGTTTTTCTGCTCTTGGAGCTGCAGCCAATCAGGCCAAAGGAAGCTGATAGCATGTCAAGTAGCATTATGCCTTGCTGTGTCATCTTCCCAAGCTACATTTTCTGTCATAAAAATATATATATATACTTGACAAAATAAATCTGCAAATAGGTGAATTTGTCACATCCCACAGAAAATTCTGCTGGTGCTTGCAGGGATCCACGTTGGTCCTTAATGAAGCAGTTTGAAGTTCAGTTCTTAAACTGTGTTGCATGTCTTCACTTCTTCTATCTCTGTTCATTCTCTGTCTGATTATTATAAATAAAGGGCTCTGGTGCCACAAAAAACCTTTGAACAAATTTAAAACAGTGATTAACACTGAATTTTGTATTTAATCTGAGTAGCATTTTCTGACCCTTCACTGTGTGTATCATGGCAGTCAGTGGTGTCAGACATTAAAGTATTGAGTAGAGTGCAGTAGAGACATTAACAGACAGGCTGCCTTTGAACCACTTTAGAAATGACAACACTGTCATTTCTGTACTGTATATCTGTGCTTTTTGCATATGTGTACAGTATTGCCACAGCTCAGGAATAAAACTAAGCTCTACTAGAACAAAGATAATCAAGACATTGAACTGCTTCCAATTCATTCCCAACAACTGTGAAATGTAAGATCAACATTTTCTGATTAGGTTGTAAACGTGCAGATTCTCTGCTTAGAGCGTTAAATACCTATAAATCAGGTTGAGCTCAGCGACAATTGCTGCAGCCGCTTGAATGTAATACCTCGGATTAGACTGAATTAAAAGGGGATTTTCCCTCTGCTCCCTGTGAAGAAATTCTTCACATCACCACTTGCGTCTGAGCGTGCAGCCTGCTCTGTCGCGGAGGCATGAAACCAAAGCCGAACGCCGGTGCAGTCCTCCAGACTGAGGGACGGAAGCTGCCAGCTTTGTCTCGCCTTCAAGCCAAGAATGCTAATTGGGCTATTTAAAGGCTGCCTGTCTCTGGCCAAAAAAACTGAAAATCTTCCTGATTAAACCATGTTATGTGTAAGGAGCCCACTTTTACATCTATCACAGAATGTACTGAATGCAGTTTGTAGATAAAATAGCCAGAGATTGTGCATAACATTTTGACCACCTGCCTAATACTAAAAGAGCCTGACTCAGTTAAACTTGGACCTCACTGCATTACTGAAGATCTTCTCAGGTTTTTAACTGAATGATGTTAGCAGCAAATCCAGGAAGAACTCCGGTACTGAGACTTTTGGGGATTTGTCAGTAAAACCTGGTGTAGAAGTAGAACCTAAAGGAAGAGAGTTAGAAAACCTCCTGGATGACACAACTGTATGGTGTCCATCAGCCTGCCCTCACAAGTGGTCCTCTAATCTCAAGGAACAGATGCTAAACAGATCTTCACCTTTGAAATACCACCTGAGTAATAAAAGTACTTTCTGCATCACAATTTGCATTCTTTAATATATACTAATACTGACCCTCACTTTTGGAGTCAGCAAAGGGGCTTCAGTCAAACTTCTTTCAGTCTGTCCAGGGCAGCTGTGGCTACATGCAGCATACCACCATCAGTGCATGAATGTGTTTGTGAATAGGTGAATGAGTGTAAAGATCTCTACTGCTACACAAGTACAAGCCAAACTGAACACAACACACACTTCTTTATTGGTTGCCTGACATCTGTCACTGTGAACAGTTACCATGGTGAGGAGAAAACAGTACCAGACCAGTTCAAACACTACAGACTGCTTCCTGTCAGTAGGTAACTTTGTATTGTAGTTGACAATAATCAAGAGGGGTTCCTCTAGGTTCCGTCTTTGGGCGCCTCATATTTAACATCTACATCCTCCCATTAGCTCAAATTAAAAATAATAAGATTAGCTGACACAGCTCTGCATTATAATGTCACCAGGTAACTATGAACTCAAGTAAGAGTTTAAGAGTTGAATGGATGCATAGAACTAATCAATACATGGACGTTCCATGACCTACTTCTGAATACAAACAATCATCTCTGGACCTAAAGAGGAGCGATCTACAGTCAGCATGCAGCTTCAGTTACTACAGCTGGAAACTAGAGATCAGGCTGAAATCTGGGAGTAGTGATGAACTCTGACCTGAACCTTCTGAGCCACATAAAGACGGTTACAAAGTTGACCTTCTATCACCTGAAGAACATTTCCAGGATCAAAGGACTAATGCCTCATCAGATCTTTAATCACATTGATTACTGTGACAGTGTCTTCACAGGTCTGCCTAAAAAAAAATAAATAAATAAAAAAAGCAATCCTTCAGCTGATCCAGATGCTGCTGCTGGTGTTCTGACTAAAACCAGGAAGATGGAGCGCATTACCCAGTTCTAAAGTCCTTCGCTGACAGAATAGACTTATTGTTAGTTTATAAATCACTGAATGGCTCGGTACCAAAATACTTTAAAGATCTACTGTTGTATCAACCTTCCAGACCTCTCAGGTCTTTTGGTTCTGGTTCTGCTCTGCATCCCCAGAACCAGAACCAAACATGGAGAAGCAGCATTATGTTTTACGCTCCTCTAATCTGGAATTAACCTCCAGAAAACTGCAAAAATGTTGAAATACTGAGTTGTTTTAAACCAAAGCTTAAACACCAATTTGCTTACAGGAACAAGAGGCATCATAAGTTTTCTTGTTGCTGAAATGCTTTGCAAATAAACACTCTCCATCTGTCTCCAGGTGTATAAAACAACCAGAACCAGAACCTACATACTTAAAAATGAATGCACAATAACCACCCACTGGATGGGTACATGATACAATTAATGAAGAGATGAGTTAATTAATATATTTATTTAGAAGTCATTAGGATTCACAGCCTGAGGAATCACATTGCAGCTTTGCCAACACTTTGAAAAGCTCTTCATTCTGTTTGGTCTCCGTAACAAAGAGAAAATAAAAAACATTACAAACCATGACTGAAGCCCTCGAGCTTAAAGTGCACAAAGCCTTAAGTCTGCTCTGTGAACGGACAAGCTGTAAGCATGGAGGGGGCTTTGGGACTGAATGTTAATAGATTTAATTAAATTACAAGAAAACACAAGAAGTATAAAAAGAAAAGGCCAGAGGCGCAGCATTTAACTGCTTTTATTTAGAAGGAACAATCAGCTGGAATTCCTCTTTGAGGTTTTAACTTTAGTGTAAGATGCTGACTGGAAACCCTGGGATTATTACACAAAGCACAAAAGAAAATGCAAGCGTGAGAAAAAAGAGAAGATGCATATTAAGTATGCAGAAACGTTCATTTTTGTGATATTTACCAAAATTTTGTGCAAATTTCACAGCAGTCCATCATCCTTGTTCTGCTGAGAACCCAGAGGTGATGAAGACCACCATCATTATGTCATCAATTAGTCTCATCAGTTGTTATGGTGACATAACATGCCCTGCGACCAGAGACAGCTTGTTCTCATAGTGTCCTTGCCCATATTTATCCTCTGTGTCGAAAAAAGAAGCAAAAAAAAAAAAAGTGCAGCAGAGAACTGATATTGCCGCGTGGAAGGTCGAGCTAAACAAGGGGGGCTTGTCCAAGTCCTGACACTTTGCACATCTTGCAGCAAAAACGGTCGACCCGTCTCTCACGTTCAGCAACTCTGCGTCATCCTTGAGAATATTACTTCAAATTGGTTTTTGTCAGAAATCCAGCACAGATGGAGCATAAAATGGTTAAATCGATTAAACTAGAAAGCATAACAAAATTTACCAGGAAATGAGTTCAATGTTCAAACCAGTAATGAAAACAGGCTCCACAAAAACTCCTCTGACTGTGTTAATTATCTGCACATTTGCAGTTTTAAAATTCAAACCGAGCAATCAAAGCCCCCCTTAAGGAAGCCTAAACACTGAAGCACTGAATCTCCCCAGGAGTTGAAATCTGTGGCTCAACTCTTCAGTGCAATGACACAGGAAATGATGTTTATAATGCTGTGGTTGTGTTTGCCATTGTGAGAAGGAAGCTAATCCCCAACTACCTGCTGCGTGACATGCACATGATGAAAAACAGTATGACGGCTCAACCTGACAGGAGGGAAGAAAGAGACCAGAATCACAATTTGAAGATGAGGAACAGTGAAGATGGAAAAGACAACCGGTGGTAAATACTAAACCCTCCTGCTTCATGCATATTTTCATCTAGAAACAGGTGTGTTTATTCTGCTTTTTGGTTCAGAGTTTTCATTTTCTCCATTATGCTTCTTCTAAATGAAGTGAAACTAAAATCAATCAATTTCCCTGAAACCGAACATGAGTGTGGCTGTTCCCTCTTATATTAGTTTGAACTTCTACACCTCGCCAACTCCCAGCAGACACCTGGCCAGGTGGTGGAGGGGGCGGCGCGGTCAGCTCAACGCTGGGGGCGGCAGCAGCAAACAGAAATGGGTCAGTGGTGCAGGAAGGTGGCAAAATGAAAACGATGGTGAAACACTTGGCAAGACTTGGATGATGTGACACACAAAGGCAGCGTTTAATTTCCTGAGTCAATCCTGGAAGTAAAAAGAGAAAAGGAAGAGAAGCACTTCACAGATTACCATTAGTAAATGATCAAGATTCTTGCATCAGATAGAAATGGGGAAATGAAAGAGACAGACGTCCTCTTATTTTACCAATCAGAGGATTTCTGTTGGCTGTGAATT
Organism: Brachyrhaphis roseni; assembly: GCA_903066815.1. Taxonomy (NCBI): domain Eukaryota; kingdom Metazoa; phylum Chordata; class Actinopteri; order Cyprinodontiformes; family Poeciliidae; genus Brachyrhaphis; species Brachyrhaphis roseni. The sequence goes on from CAEFZY010046728.1 coordinate 33,995, forward strand.
TTGTTTTGTTGTATTTGAGGGTTTTGTGTTGTTGCTTTATACACAGTGGTGATAGAACATGGTTAAAATATGATGTGAAAGATGAAGTGAGGTGAAAAATGATCATCATAAAGCACCTTCACCTCAAGCTCTAAGAATTTAATATTTTTAAAGATTGCAGTAAAACTATAATCTGCCATTCTGAATGGCAGTTTTAGTGATTAACGTTTTTCCATTTGGATGGAAGAGACACAAAGATCAGATATATTATATAAATATAGTTTCAAAATGACAGCAGCATTTATTCACATTTTTCATGGAAAAAAAAAATCATGTCTCAGCACATTTGTGCAAACTGCCAGAAATAAGATACAGCAAAAAGTGTCTTTATCTGGTGGAAAGTAATGAAGTGTAATATTTTAAAGAGACAAAGAAAATAATAAAAATCTAAATAAAACTGATATTTATGTTCATAAAATGTATAGAAGTTAATGTAAAAAACAATTATTTTCCTCCAACCTGGCCATTGGATGCAATTTGCATAATCACAAAATGAAAGATAAAACATTTTAAAGAGTCTACAGTCAGGAGGTGGCATTAAGAAACGCAAAGAAATGTACAAATTAGTTGGAAAAAAGAGGTTTTATCGGGATGACAAGACGCATGGCAGACGTTACAGATTTATATTTGTGAAAACCTTTTAGAAATGTATAATTTTCCTTCTAATTGACAACTGTGTGCTAATTAGTTTGGGTTTACCACATAAAAACAGACATGAAAGTGTTGAGCGTCTGGTCCCTCCTCCGCTGAATATTGGTCATTAATTAAAGTCATCAGGTATGACTCTCCATCCTTTGAGAGGGTTGATATTAATGAAGAGACCTTGAGCAAATTACCGAGCCAGGGAAAGACTCCAGGATGCAGACATGGAGGGAGGGAGCTGGTTTGATTAGAAACTCTCTTCATGGGTTTCACTCGGCCGTTAATTAGCAGCGCAGCTCGAAACAATCTCTTCCTCATGCTGAGTTCCTCCTCTCCTGAACCCCATCAGACACATGGCAGCGCCTTCCTCATGCTCTCTGGCTCGGCATCACATCTTCATCTCCCGGGACCGGTATGGATCACCCCCCCATCAGCCAGTAATTAGCTCTCACAGTTCAGAAGTGTAATCAAAACACAGTTGTGAGGAGAGAATCTGTCACACTCAATACCCGACCGGCGTTTCTACATCTGATGCTGCGTGAGTGATTCATGTCTGCAGTTTTTAACTTTCATCCAAACTCTTATTTAAGGAAAAACATGTCAAGAAAAATCATTTCTTTCATTGTTTTTTTTTTTTTTAAGAATGTCATGCCCTTTAACTGCAGATCAAATGAGAAGGTCAGCGCTTTCAGAAGGGATCCATCACTCAGAATCACAAATAAGAAGTTCCTACTGAAACCTCTCCACCAGTGTCCTTACATATTTTACTCTCACACCAGTTACTTTGTCTAGAAATCCTTTTACAATGCTAGAATACTTTGTCTTTTCCTTTAATAAGCATATAAAATACTTCATGGTTTGAACCTTAATTTGAACTTTATCTTTCATTGTTCAACCCCCATTGTGCTTCAGTTAAGACAAACTTTAAAAATCTACACAGAAAACACAACTGCAGGGATTCAACAATCTCAGTAAAAAGTTTTTCCCACTAAAGGATGCTGATCCCCTCAGACATCCGCAGCCGGGTGAGAGCTCAGGTCAGACACAATCAGGAAGTGCTTACTGCAGATTTACTCCATCTCTGCTGCTGCGGACGGTAAATAAAGAACAAAACTCCTCTTCAAACACAACCTGTTGTTAGAGCTGAATTACAGAAATACCAGAAAGCCAGCAGGCAGAAACTGAAAAAAGTCAGAACACTAGAAGGAGATTTTGATGAAGTATTTAAAGTTCAGATCCTTTCATATTTTTTTGAAAGCTTGGAAACTTGATAGAACTCATAAATAAATCACAGTCTTACTTTTTCTTTATTTTCAAAGCAGGAAATTATTTAAAAACGAACTTCTCTGACTCAAGAGCCTGTTGCAAGAGACAGTCATTAACCAAGCAGTTATGCAGTAGCTACCTGGCTTCAGGAACAATAAATAAACACAAAGCGCCAAAAGGACCAGACAACTGAGATGGAGTGAGCACTCCTATATTCCCCAAAGATTCAATTATGTAGAACAAGTAGATGAAGTTCCCAGATTTGAAGAGGTCATACAGATCCTGATGTTTATTTCAGCATTTTTTACCACAGAATCCTGGGATGGTCTAAAGCTCAAGTCCAGTCCTGGAGAGCTACCATCCTGCAGCTTTCAGACTCCTCCCTGCTCCAACACACCTGAACCAAATGAATGTCTCCTTACCAGGCCTGTTCAGAGCTGAATGGCTGCTGGTGAGGGAATTCAACCTTTTGATCTCGGTCTGCTGGAGTAAGGATGCATCTAAAAGTTGCAGGACGGTGGCTCTTTGGGACCAGATTGAGCTCTCCTGATGTAAAGCTGGGAGACGGAGGCAGGATGAAGTCGAGCCACTTTAACCTCAGCAGAGTCAGCAAACCAGTTTCTGTTGACGCAGTTGTTAATGTGAAGAAGCATTGGATTTCTCCATCCTGTCAGTTAAACGTGATAATCACTTCATGAACTAAATCAACAGGAAACCTTCATGTTTTCCTATCATGATTAGTTGAAGAAGCAGAAAATCTTTTTGATGTTTAAATGTAATGTTTTGTGAACTGTCAATGGAAATACATTGAAATGTTTGATTTATCCACACAAGCAAAACATTAATTATGTGTACGAATGTGAGACTTTTAGCTGCTTCCATTCACTGATGGAAGCAGTGAATAGCTTAAAGGCTAGCTTAAAGCCTTTAGGTCTCACTTTTTTTATATATGCTTGTAAAGTGTCCTTGGGCGTTTTCAAATGTGCTTTTAAAGAAAATGTATTATTATTACTATTCTCATTATTAATTAAAAAAAAGGAGAGTAGATGAGTAAGCACTAAGTTCACTTGAATGCTGCCCGATCTTCAGCTTTTTGATGCTAAGTCTTTGTCACAGCAGCGTTCAGTACTGTGGTGAATGAAAGACATGCTGGGATCTTTACAAAGTATTTCTAAAGCTGACGGTAAGATTCTGGTCCATTAGGACTCTGAGCTTTTGTTCTCAGACAACATTTTTCTTAACTTCCTCCTCTTTACTGATAAATCACAATAACTACTCAATGCTTTAAGATCCCACTTGGAGCCAGAGACGTTGCTCTCACTGTTTTCCTAAAATGCCTAAACTCCTCAGCGTCACGATGTACCTGCCAAAGAGGAAACTCGTCTCTGACTCTTTCTGTTACCAGTTTTCAGGATATGCTTTTATGTTGTACAGTTCTGGATGAAGCCTTTTTCAGAGTTGCTCATAGCTTCATTCATATGCATTAGGCCTGCACAATATTAGGAAATCAGTCAATGACAACATTACTATTAAGTATTGTAATACCGATTGGTGTATATGATAAATGTTTTTGTTCAGTCCTCCTTCTCAGCTTTTTATATGATGCTTCCAGCTCTTTCTGGGATGTTGGACATTTTGAGAACCATGTTCTGTCAGCTCATGGTATCTACAGAAGTAAGAAGGAAAAGATTCTTTATATGACACATTTCACAGAGGCAAAATCAAGTTCAAACTCATAGTATGAAATGAGTTTTCAACAGGTTTTTAAAGCATCCACAGTGAAGTAGCAGAAACAAACAGTTCCAGAGCTGAGGAGCTGACAGCCGCTGCTGTTTTTAGTTTTTAGGCTTTTACAAGGAACAACCAGCAGACTCTAAAAAAGGCTACAAGCAGCTCAGAGTTGGGTTAAACGACGACACAAATAACATGTAGCCTGACCATTTGGAGCACTGCAGGTGAGAACAGGTACTTTCAAACAAATCCTAAAACCTACTGGAGCCAGTGGAAAATGCTTAAAATGGTTGTGACATCAGAGGATTCACAGAGAAGTATGTTCTCCAGACTTGAAATTGATGATCTGTCAAGATTTAAACAGCTTTGCTGCAGTCTAATGCAATGAATTATAATGCATAATTAATGTTTCTTGATCTGCTTGGGAAATTATGTGATTAGAAATGCTTCTTAAATGAAAGTATCAGAAACAAAAAAGAAAAACGTTTGAGTCAAAGGTAACTCGTAGATTTCTGATCAACTCTGAATTTATCCTGTAAATGCAAAGTGTGAGAAATAGCGGCTCATATTGCATCTGAGCCGTTCTTTGTGCACAGACTTTGGTTACGATGGTAAAGCTGTGCTGCGTTGTGCAACTCTAATGCATTCAGAGGTTTGATGAGGAAGCCTGTGGTCACCAGGTAGGTTTCTGCCCTGATGACTTCAGCAGATACTGTAATGTGCTGAATGTTGGTGGAAACCATTTTAACACAGCTGGAGCTCATGTTGTAACATCAAACCATCCTGAAATACTGGATTATTTGTTGGTGCATATTAACAGCACACAGAGTGATCTCTGAAATCTAAAAGCTAAACATGTAGAGAGAGAAAAAAGCAAAGTTCTGTAGGGAACTGGAGCGATGAATGGACCTCCATCTGATTCTAGCAGTTTAAAAAAAAAAAAAGGAGGGGAATCTCAAAATCGAAAATTATTGATCAGAATCATGAATAAATTACAACACTCTGCTTCTTACAAAGTTTTGACTTCTTAAACTGTCAAAGGAAGTAAAAGCTCACACGTATGAAAATTAAATAAAGTATTCATGTTGGTATTTCCAGCAGAACGGCTGGAATGCTGCAGAGAAACCCCCAGGTCTGTGGCGAGGCCACCATCTTCTCTCTGCCTGGCCATAACGCAGCGCTCTGATCAGCATTCTTCCCTCATCCACTCTGAATTTATCGACAGCCCGCAGCTGCTGTACCTGCACAGGGGAGGCCAGAAGGGCTGTGCCATCCAACATCCAGTCAAGACACGGTCGCCACACAGACTGCATCAAAATCAACACTCATCCTCTCAGAGATCCAGATTCAATCACACTTTAAAACAGTATCATGAAGAGCCAGGAACAACAGAAAGGCCAGGGAGAAAGTTGTGGGGAAGGAGAAAAGCTGTTAGAGACCAAGAGATTTGAGATGAGAGAAGAGCTTCAACTTCCAGCAGGACAACAACTCTGTAATGGTTCAGATCAATCAATATTAATAAGTTAGGATGAATTCAACTGAAAAACGTGAACATTGATGTTCACATATGCTCTCCAGTCAATCTTGCTGAACTTGACCTGTTTTGAAACACAGAGGGGTCAAACCTTTCAGTCTCATCTGGCAGAGACACCCGGTCCGGACTCAGGATTAAAACTAATGCTTTGATTTGTTTACTAGGAACATTTTTAGAAAATCATGTCATCTTTTCTTTCCTCTTCACGAATATTAACTTTTTATTCAGTCACATAAAATTCAAATCAAAAGGGAGCTACTGGCTGAAAACATGGATGAGCTCCACAGATAGGAATATTTAAGACATTCTAAAAACATTTTTACTTAAGAGCTGATAGCTTAAAATGAGCATTCCGTTTTTATTTTGGATTTATTTTGCTGGTTTTGTAGCAGAAAGGTGCAAGGCCATTGATTCATAAAACATATTCTCTTTTCTGTTTCTCTGCGTCTTCCAGCCCGTCTGTAAAAGAGTTTTTTTCTGCTTCTAAAGGATCTATCAAGTAAATAGACACCAGTTCTTTGGAGTTTCTCTTTTAAAGCATCGTCCTTAGAGGACGGTAAGAAGCCACACTCCCCTGAGGTTCAGCCGGCCCGCTTCAAGAGGAACCGAGGGGGGATGTTCTACGCGTTTGATGACAAGAGATTGTCTCAAGGTTAGTAAATAAAGTTGTGATATGTGTAACGGACAGAAGGAGACGAGAAGGTGGTGGAGCTGAGGAGATGGTTAAGTTCCTGTCCTCTGGGAAATCTCCATCCATCTGGGGGAATCGCTGAAAGCACAGCCAGTTCACACGCTCTAACAGGCCCTTAATTTGGTGAAGCATATGCTGCTGTTTAGGCCGTTGGAGTCGTTTCACGCTGCTGAAATCGGTTGTTATGGCCGACATTAGTTGGCGGACGAGATGAGGCATGAACACTGTTGCTTGCAAGTCTTATAAAATGGTCCCACTTCCAGAACATAATGGAGTTTTCACCTCAATTTCATGAGGCTTTATGACTATTGTCTTAGCCAATAAGAGCATTTTCTTGGAACTGCGTGTTTTATGAGGTTTCTCTGGCTGACGGTAAAACATTTAAAAAAATCTTTGGAACTGATCTTTAAGCAACAACCAATAATTATTAGGTGAGTTAAGAGACAAAATAAACATATTATGAGTATCCAATGCTTCCTCAATCTATGATATATGAAACTTACATTTAGAAACCTTGAAGATTTATATTATTAATAAAAAGTTAAGCGGACATTTAAGATTCCAATTACAAGAAAAGTTCTTTCTTTCAAAAAAATCACCTGATAATTGGTACTTATTAATTTTCGGGCAACACAATCAACTTTTTTTCTGATCAGTGATTATGATATATGTTAGAATGTCACAGTGACCAACATATTCTTGTTAGAGGGTGAAGAAAACTCACAGCTTGATATTCTGAGTTAGTGAGTTATTTCAAAGGAAGTAAGAAAAATAACACCTTAAATAGAAGCTATTTAAGAGGAAGATATTTCTTCTATGGAATTTTTACTTATTCTTCAGTAAGTCTGTGAGCAGGAAAGAGAAAAACTTTCAGCAGCTAACAGGAAACTGGAGAAATTTGGTTTTCCACTTTATCTACATCCTGGGACTTGATGGATCTGGAAATGTTGGCAGTTTTTAGACAATCTTAGAATTACAGTAATGAAATATCTTCGTCATACACAGACAATATGAGTCAGCAAGTTTACTTGTGCTGACTGCTAATATATCACAGTTCTGAATAAAAGTCTTCTGTTTTCTGCTCAAAGACAGCATGATGTCACCATCAAAACAAATGATGGATATTTGTCCATCTGCATATTATTGGTACTATTTTATTTACTATTGTAGAATATTTCTGGAATCAAACTTTTCTGTTGTAAATGCTTCCTTCTATAAAAATATTTTGGCAGTTTAAGCCAAATACTTTGTTCTGTAACCAGAACCAATAAAGGAAACTACTGCAAACAAAAGAAACATTTCCCACGACAATAACAGCTTTGTTTTCTTTATTCCAGAAACAATGTTGCCTCGGTTCCCTCGGTTGTACTTACAGGGATTTTCTAAGTCTTTTTCGTGGCATTGCTGTATGTGAGAAACGCTGTGATCAGTATGCAGAGTGAACATCTCTAAATGCACCAAAACAGGTCAGACTAAAACATTCTGATTTAAAATTCAACAGGAGGTTTTAGGCAGAGGCCGAAGAGCAAGACAGGAAATAAGTCAAACTATAGAAGCAAAATGAATGCAATTCAAACAGGAACATCAGGAAAACAGCTAAAGAAACTTTGGGAGGTTTGATAATGTGACACATTGTCAGGAAAATATACATTTAAAGGTAACAACCAGACAGAGGCAGCTGTGAAGATTCAGTCAAAAATAAGCAGAGTGAGAATGTAAAACTGAACTTTTTAAATAAATCAAATAAATAAAGCTTCAAAAGGCAAAAGAAAATAAAAAACAGTGAGCTCTGGGTGCCTCACTAGAAAAGATGCTCATGTTTTCTAGTGAGGTTAAAACAAAAATAAGAACCAGTATCAGGAAAAACTGCACAGAATAGATTGCGTTGAGTGAAATCATGCATCATTTTGAGAAAGCTGAAAAGCTAAAAAGTGGTGGTGGCAGTTTGTTCACTCCGGCACAAGTCAGCCCTCTTTCAATGATCGAAGACCTTCAGGTGCATTCAGAATTCAAACACTTGTCTGTTAACACCTGAAAGCTGATTTTTCACATCATCTGTGACTCACTCACAGAGTCACGTCTGGACAGAGCAGAATCCTGTTGCAGGAAACCGCAGCCATGACAGAAGTTCTCCAGTACAGCCTCAGCCCCACAGGGAGCACAGGCATGTGCAGCGGGCTCTTTGAGTCATTTCAGTTCCAGCCCCCACCGTGCACATCGGAGCCCGAGGAGCAGAAATGGTCCAGAAACCATGAATCCGCCCACACTTCATGTGAGTGCGACACAAAAATGCTGAGGATGCCATGGAGGTCTTTCACACGTTCATGTGCATGAGCATCTTCTTCTGCAGAAATCTTTGTTCTCTCACATGTCCGCAAACAGACGCAGTTTCCATCAGTCATCATGTTGAGCAACAACAGGTATAATATATGTTGCTACATCTCCTTTGCACTTGTTTCAGAGTGCTTCCAGTTGTGCTGAGTGCCTGTAGTCTGGTCTGAACGCCGGCATGTTGGCACTCTGTGTGTTCCTCCTGGTGGAACGCTTTCCACACGGTTGAATTATCCACTCCATGATGAGTCCACACAGCAAAGCAAAAAACATCGCTCCCCAGACTCCCATGTGTTCTGCATGCAGAGTCTTTCAGAAGCTCCTCCACCAGCCTGCGCCGTTCCCTGATGCTTCAGCCATGAACAGAACCTGCTATGGACCGATGCTTCGTCACAGCCAGCAGATAAGAAACGCTGATGGATTATTTTCTAACATAGCGGAACAGATTTGCATTGTTCGTGTCCAAGTAGAAAAACGCAGAAATTATCTGATAATCCTTCATTTTGATCCAGATTTTTAACTCTCAGATTAATATCAATGAAGAGAAAGAACTGTCCTAATAAGCAACTGAAATATCTGGACAGGATTAATAAAACAAACATGCAGGTCTTTCAGTAATAATCATCTTCCAACTTCTCTTGTCCCCTTCTTATGAAATCTTTACCTCCCACAGGGCCCATCACTGTCAGCAGGGAGATGCTGGTAACCGAACTTCCCCTGACCTTTGAACTTGTGCTGACAGCCTCTCTGCCTGCAGCTGCAGGGAAAAGCTCTGCTCTGTCATTCCAAATGCTGGGTGGGGGAATATTAGAGGCCTGCTCCCACGTTGGTTCAGTCAATCGTTCTGTAAAACTCCTGCTATGTTAAAAATCAACTCTTTAAAATAAATTTATTACATTTCTCTGTTTTTCGGTCAGCAACTGTCAAGTAGAAAAACAACAAAAAGGTTTGAGGATTTTGTTGTTCATGAGACAAAAATGTTGTAGGATGTGGAAACATTTCAAGTGAAGCAAATCTTTGTTCAATAAAAAAGAAGAAAGAAACAGTAACATGCAAGATCTGACTGATGTGAATACAGAGACTAGCATCCTAACTGCTAGCTGCTATGAATACTAAAAAAAATAAATCCATGCTCAGTCCAGAGGGATCACAGATCGGATGAGAAGCTCAATTCTTTTCAGAGAGATCAATCACAAGAAATTAGAAATTACAAGTGTTGAAACTGAGGTAATTCCAGATACGCCATGGACACTAAAACTGAATAGAAGCAAGAACTTTCCAGTTATGTCGTAGTTATTGTTTAATACATTTAATACATACAATATATGTTATAACGTAACACTCCACTTGTGAAAATAAATTTCTTGGGCTTCTTCTTACCACTCAAACAATTTGAGTGCCACTCTGCCGGACAGGACACAATTACATAATAACATCCCTCTGCAGTGACACAGTTTGTTCATGCTTAAATAAGATGTTATGTATGCATTTATGCAAAAACATGCTAACAATTATATATATTTATGTAGATTACAGACAGAGTCAATAACCTTGAATTCTTAAGGACCAGAACTGTTTTTTTAACTCAAGTCATGCAGAAGAAATACCATCTGCTAAAGGCGACTGGTAAATTTAATGTGGGGAAACAATGAGAAAAAGTTACTGCGGGCTTTACAAAGTGGGGTCAAAGGTGAAAGAACTGCAGAAATCAAACATGCATAGACCTTTATGTCAATATGTGAAGCTAACAGGCTTTAGTTGGAGTTATATATGAAATGTTTACATTATATCTTTACCACCTAGCACTCTGTATTTATAGAATACTTGAAACATTTATTAGTCATATTTTGAGTTTTAATATACGAGCCCTCCAGGGAACATGGGGACGTTTTTACTTTTGTGTTCCCTCGCCAAAGGTTCCCTCGCAATAACCTACTGATCAGTTATGCAGCATAATTGAATACTGTAAGCCCTTCTTACGGTGGCCGCCGTACTTTCTGCCTTAATATAAGGTTATGTAAAGTTTTTCCATGTATGCTAATATCTCCTTGTAAAATATCTGACATTTTATATCTTTTTCTATAGTTTAGAAAGGCACCATAAACCTATGATATAAACAAAACCTTTCCATACGAAAGAAAGGAAATACATCCAAACTATTTGGACCATTTCTGAGTTATTATCGTATTATTTATATAACAATAAATCATCTGACAGTTTTAATCGTGTCTCTGTGTTCGTAGTCTGAATGGTTTAAAGGGCTGCTTTCCATCTCAGCCTTAACAGACATAAACATGCAGTAAAAAAAAAAATAAAATTTCAATCAGTGTTTTGCACCAGACAATTAATAATAATAAACATGTTTTCACTGAGGCTCTGTAAGAGCCATATGAATGAAATAAGTAATTATTAATATGACACCTGGGTGGTGGGCGTGTGGATGTGGGCGTGGCTGTCATTAATATGACCTGCTGGCTTTGTGTGTGTGAGGAGGCGGTGAGCGGATTGGTCAGTCCTCGCAAAGTTTGGAGCCTGATAATCAAAATGGAATAAATGGATAATTGTGACAGAACAAAGAAATGATTTGGAGTTGATTGATACACAGACAGATGAGATTCCAGAGGTAACCCAGTGCAGCCCTCTATCACCGTTAGTTTGTTGTGTTTTATAATAATAAAACGTGTTTATTAACTGATTGAAAGTCTATTTATTCACTGCATGTTTGTGTCTGTTAAGGTTGAAACTGAATATGAAAACCATTCAGACAACCAGCTCAACAGAGACACAATCAAAACTGTCAGATGATTTATTACCCGCGATAATAACTCAGAAATTGTCCAAATTAGAATGTATTTTTATTTCTTTCCTACTTACGGAAAGCTTCTGTTTATATCATAGGTTTTTGGTGCCTTTCTATCCTAAAGAAAAATATATAAAACTTAAGATATTTCACAAAGAGATATTAAGATTTATGGAAAAACCTTACAAAACCTTTTATTAAAGCAGAAAGTACGGTGGCCACCATAAGAAAGGCTTACAGTGTTCAATTATGCTGCATAACTGATCAGTACAGTATGGCCAGGGAACGCAAAACCTTTTGCCAGGGAACGCCAAAGAAAAAATTCCCCATGTCCTCTTCAGGTCTCCGTATTAATCGATGCTTTTATGTCAGTTACAGGGATGTAATTTTACAATGTGCAGAATTGCTCATTAATGACTTGATTCCTTCTCATATAATAGTTAATAAAACTTTTTTCTGACAAAAATAGATGAAACTGATCTCCATCTCCATTGGTATTTGTGTCTCCTGTGTTTTTTTGCTTCTGCTCCTTTAATCCAGAGCAGAAACCAAGAGGAGCAACATGGATGGATCCAGTCCACATGGATCCTGGTGGACTGGAGTCCAGTGGGTTCAGCAGATATGAGCGCGCCTTTAGGACCATGAAATTTCATGTTTTTTATTAACCAGATTTCCTCTGTAGCACCCAGGAGGTCTGACTTGGCTTCTCTGTGAACTGGCCCACAGCTCCTTTTTTTAAAACGGGAACCTTTGCTCATGTGGCGGCTCTAAAGGCGCAGCCAGTGATTCACAGAATCTGTTTTGACCTATTCTCTCAGGGTGAGTGGAAAAAGCTGAAATATAAAGCCGTTTGTGGATGGTCTGTGTCCTGCATCAGGCAAAATAATCGGGCCAGTGAGCAAACTGATCAACACAGCTGACACACCTCTCTCTGAGGAGGGGATGGCCGTGAAATCACACGCTGCCGTTTCCCCAGGCTCAGATCTGGCTGCACCTTCATCTCCTCATAGTGATGACTAAAATAAAAGCTAGTTAAACATTGACCAGCCCCATCATCCGTCCTGTCTGTAAGTGAGAACTGAAAGGAACATGCCCAGGTCTGGACTGCAGCCAGCAGAGCTGGATCTGGGAGGAGCTCTGATATTCATCCTGAAACCCTGCAGAAGTCGCTGCACTGAGAGACTTCCAGGAAGTGTTTCCATATCAAGCTGCATTTGTCTGTGGCTTCTGTCATGTTTGCATCCATCTGTCTCACTACTTCTGCCACACTTCATCACAGAGACACAAAGTAAACACCATCTCCATTAATCACTCTTTTTATCTGCCAAAATCTCTGACTTATGTCTCTGCAGGATTAGTCCAGAGGCATCCATCCAGTTCACTCTGGATCTCCTCCATATTCTCCTCTGGGGTTCCAAACTCTTCCTACATCGTTTGCTCATCTCTCCACTTCTCCCTTTGTCCTCTGGTCCAATGCCTCATATTACTCTGCATTATATTTAGGGCTGCCCGCTCCCTCTAGTGATGGACAAAGGCACTGCCTGCGGAGCAGCCGGCAGGCAGCCGGAGAATGTGGCTCCACAGGAACGGCGGGAGGAGTTAGAGTCTCGCTGCAGGCTGGATGCCTCGCCAGCCGGCCGCTGGGAACACTTGTTTGCTGAGCGTTCACAGTCTGCAGGAAGACGACTGAGCATCAGCGTTCTGCTCACGGCAGCGTGGTGGACGAGCGTTCAGCCTGCAGGATCCAGCAGTGGACGGACAGAAATCACTTGATTAAATTGCTCTCCACTGTGAAAAAGCAGCTGTGATTAGAAATCATCACCTGGGATGGAATTGTGCAGTTGGGCCTCTGGAAAGTATTGACATGTCTCTAACTTTTAAAGATTTAGTCACAACCATAAACTTCAGCGTACTTATTGGGATTTTATTTGGAAGATAACACAAACTAGGACATAATTAGGAAGTCAAAAGGAAAAGAAAATTTGGTTCTTAAAATGTTTTCTAAATGAAAGACCTTCAGTTGGATATAGTTATGGACTTTAACTAGACCTTTTTAATAAGTAATGATGTGCTCTGTCCCCCGGCTGGTTTCCAGGACTCTCCACTATTTGTATGATTTGCATGATGCTGCCAGCAGTGGAGGTGTGTTCAGGGCTGTAGGCTGGTGAAGGACACACTGACCACTTGTTACTCTACATGCTCCTACTTTTGCATTATTTGATATTTCAACATTTAATCTTTATGTATTTTACTCAATTGAGGCTAAACCTGATCTGGTTCTGTTCAGTTGTGATTTCTTCCTGAAGGGGGCATCAGCTGAACTTCTTCCTCCTGTAGATGACCTTTGACCCTGTCATTCAGTGCTCAACCCTGTCTTTCTCCTACAGCTGAGCTTCTGTGGTGACTGAAATCTAAAGCTGACTGTATCAGTGCTTCTGGGTTTTGTGTGGACCCTCATTTTGAGCCAGGTTCTGGTTCTAATGGAGGTTTTTTCTTGTTAAAGGGGAGCTTTCCTTTCCACTGTCGCTACACATCCAGGAGGAGTAAATCTGCAATCTGCTACATTTCCTTAGATAGAAAGGAAATGCAGCTTCAGAACGTTAAACTTCTCCAGAACGCTCTCTCTGACCCGTCTGCTGGTTCCTCGGTCTAAATAACCTCTGAAGTCAGAATCAGAACATTATAAATGACCAGTAGACTATTTACTGAAATGTGACTGGATATGTCTACTACACATTTTGTGGATCATTTCAAAACTTGTTTGAAACCTTCCATCATTTAGATTTTTGTTTTGCAAAAATCAAAATGACATTATGTTGGCTTATCACATAAAATCTCAATAAAATACTAAATAAATAGTTTTGTTGTTGTGACATATTAACATGTAGAAGGAGTTAGAAAGGTAGGAATAGTTCAACTGAAAAATAATTAATTTAAACTGCTGGAGTAGGAAAAAGCAGCTTTGCTTCTGTGGCACAATGTGATAATCACCTGGGCTGGATTTCTGTAAAGCCACTCAGTGGGGTCCTGAGAAAGCCTAGTTTCCCTCAACGCCCGCTCCCATCATCCATCTCACCGCTCCAGATGATGCAGTGCTGACTTTATTCCTGGTTCTGCGTCTCAAAATGTTAATTATGGGACGCAAGCTCCACTTTCCTCATCTGAATTCCCAGAATTAATCCTGGAGTTTAAATGACAAATGCGGAGCAGGAAGCATGTGTGCTGCTTCATGAAGTCATCAGTCACTGCTGCAGATCCAGATTGTCCCGCTCAGATGAAGCTCACTGTCCTGATATGCACCATCATGTGCAGAACAAATGAAAAGGTGAGTCAGAATCAGTGAACTGGATTCATTAAACAAAGCTGTTACGAGGCTCTCTGTCTGCAACAAATCAGGGCTTCGATTTGAGTCGTCTCATTTAAATGCCATTATGTCTTTATGCTGACATGCTTAAAATTGGAACAGCCTCTGAAATGAGATCAATCCTCTTCAACACAATTGATGTGGCCAGAGCCTGAGCCGGTCACACAAAGAAAATGGGGCATTATTCATAATTCATTACATTTTACGCAACCGACTTATTTTTATACATTACACAATAACATATTTGATGTTAAACTGAGAGCTGGGGTCAGGCCCCAGAGTACAGGCTGTTAGACATGAACAGACATGATGTGCAGCCTATTTTCTTTTTTTTTTTTTAAAGTCGTGTAGGAATTTAATTTTACTGGTTTTGGCATTTTACAGTTTTGTGCCTGTTTCTGCTTTCATACGTTTGTCCTGATGAAAAGGTCATGCAGGAGCTAATGCTCCCGCTGCAACAGTCTGACACGGCTGGGATAATGTGCAATAATTAAAAGGGCTTCAGCATATGGCTGCTAACACAAACATGCTGTGTGACTCAGCAGGGGCCATTTGCACCTTGTTAGAGGGAGGAAGCCAGGAGGAAACAAAGGTGATTCTTATCAGGCGGGCAATATTACATTTAGAGTTGATCACCAACTGATCAATATGGAAATAATCTGATTATCCCAAAATGCAGTAGTAAATTCACTACAAAATACTTGGAAAAACAAAAGTAAACAAAGTGGTGCAATGGCCTAGTCCAAGACCAGACACTGAGTGTCTCCAAACTTCAATTAAGTGCAAAAATGTTGCAATGATGAGATGACCAAAGCTCCTTTAAAATCATGAGAAAGATATAAGTTTGGAGTTTATCCATCTATCCTTTCATTATCTTCCAGTAATGAAAACAAAAATAGAAATCATCTGCAATAATGAAGTCACTGCTGAAAACTCATTGTTGCTGTAAGGGGGGCAGATTTGTCCGAACTTGAGCACCATGGCCTGCACACATCGAGTTCCTCTGCAGAGATTCAGAAACAATAAAAAAATATTTTTAATGTTTCAACTGAAAATGAGTTTCAATAAGGCTGGAGAGCTGATGAGCCTCAATAATCAGACATTTGTCTGAGATGTTCTCAGTAATTTAATTATCCTAATTTCATTAAATGTAAACATTGCATGTAAAAAACTAAAATACGTTAAACTTTATGTAGCTTTGTATGTGCTGTTCTGGTGCTCAGCTCGAATTTATCCTTTCAGGATGATGAGAGCAGCAGCATAACTAAAAAAAACAAAGATTTTCTGCTTGTCACATTTAAATCTTGTCTATTTCTGCTCCTCCTCCCATTTATTACTTAAAATATGATGTTTGCATGTTTGTTTTGCCCCGAAACCTAAAGAAAATTCAGCATCACAAAGAGCCTCTCAGTCACTAAGCGGTTACCTGGCTTATTTTCATTGCA
Source organism: Brachyrhaphis roseni (assembly GCA_903066815.1). NCBI lineage: Eukaryota > Metazoa > Chordata > Actinopteri > Cyprinodontiformes > Poeciliidae > Brachyrhaphis > Brachyrhaphis roseni. The sequence goes on from CAEFZY010046728.1 coordinate 49,838, forward strand.
GCCTGCAGGTCTATAACAATCCGGGAATAATACACAGCACAACTGATTACAAAGGCCCACTATCAGTCTCTGGATGACAGGACTGGGGCAGCACTGTGGCAACCTTCACTGAGGGATATTGGGAAATAAAAAGTCCAATGTTGGCACTGAAAACATCCACAAGAAATCTGGAAATGGAAAGATTAAATGTTAACAAAAGGCAAAGAAGCATAAATAAATACTTAAGAACATTATTTCAATACAACTGCCACCAGCAAGCAGATAAAGCTCCAATTTAAAAAAGAAAAACTGGCCCATGATTATTTTTATGTTTCTGCAGGAAGTCACTGCGCTGCCAACGCAGGCAGAACCGGACCTGCTCTAGAACTAAGGTTTTAATGTAGCAGCTTGTGCTGCTGCTCATTACTCAACATTACTGCTTGTACAACCTCAACTCCAGCTGCTGGGAGTCAAACAGGGAAATGAATGTGGTGACTGAGGTGTGGCCACTTGGCAAGAGCTTTGTTACAGCAGCAGGACAAATTCTTTAGCTGTCCAGGTTCTTGTAAAGCAGAAGAAACCTCAGCTTTTTCCCTCTCATTATTGCTGCGATGTGTGTGATGATATCAGTTTACAGCAGGTTTTGGATGCAGTTTCTCCTCCTGCTGCAAACAAACAACCCACTTGGGAAGCGAGACAAAGTTTTATTTGTCAGGAAAATAAGCAAAATCTGACAATTCATTTTGTTTGTTGGGTTTTTATGTTGATGCCGTAGCACTTAACATCTAATACAGGTTTAAACGTGAAGATTTTCCATGTTTCCCATTAGCACTCATGTTACAAACAAGTACACAAGTTTTGCAGGTCAACATCACTTCATATTTGTTTCCAGACAACAAACAGTGACAAGGAGCAGAAAAACAAAAGCTTCAGTCCATTCAAGTTTTCTACTGAATCCAGGTGTCACCTCACAGAGATGCTAAAATAAAACTACCTGGTGTAAAATCCGACCGTCTTAATAAAGAGTTTGTTCCACTATCCCAGTAATCACCAGTAAAAAAAGTGAAGCAAATTACAGCCAAGAAATGCCTATTTTAATGAAATCAGGGTTAAATGTAATAACACTTCAAATCAAAGATTATTTGAAAAGATGCTTCATGGCTGCAGAGCAGAGAGAGAAGCAGGAAGTTCAAACATCTCTTCCATCGTTCATAAAGGCCTACGATCACATCTCCAACATCTTCCTCCAACCAAACAGGAATTTAAAGAGAAGCATCAAACTCAAATGAGGTGGAATAGCAGAGCTATCAACTGACCGTGTCATCCAGGACGAGTTACTGTGGAAAACCATCTCTGCTGGCGGTCAGAGGCCCAGACAGTCTGATACCTGAGATCTTTTGATCTCAGGTATCAGACCTGTGTTGTTCAGACTGTCCTGAAAAGATCAGATACAGGTCACATTACGGCAAAAGAATTGGAATTGGATCATTTCAGGCTGCAGTGTGAACGCAGCCAAAGTGAGTTAATGGAGTTCAGGTTGGGAACTGAGTTGGATTCTCCATTTAACAGCCAGTTATAACTGCTGACAAAATATTTACCATCTCATCTAAATGATGAAATTCCCCAAACTCCTTTCCCCCTTTACTGCTTTCATTGGGGATTTCATTCTTTCAGTTGTGTTCTACAGGCTAAGGTTGGGATTTAACTAGGCCAGTAAATAAAGATCTTCATCTCAGCTTCATCTTCACCACAACAGATCAGAGCAGCTCCTTCCTAACCTTCAACTGTTAGCAGGAAGTTCAAATAACCTGAGATGTTCCCCACCACCAAGTTCTGCTTCACTATGAAACCTGAGCTTTAACTAGACCAGGCATCTTAAACAGAGTCAGGAAGAACTAAATCATGCTCTGCTATGGAATGGATGAATACACTTATAACACTTATTTCCCTTAATGGAAATGAAATGATGCATTCTTGAGCTGGCTGTGACATTTCTATTCAAAGGAATCATTAGCCTGTCTTGCCCTGTGGAGTTACTGGTTTATCTTCAGCAGCATCAAAAAAAGGAAAAAAAAAAAACACTCATTCCCCTGAAAAAAACCCCAACAACTATAAATGTGCTGAAGGATTAATAATGTATTGATATCTATGATGATTCACTTTGTCTTGTGTGAGAGGCTTATATTTGAGACGTCCTTGCAACACAAGCCAAATGAGTCCTGCAGCGTAATTACATTTCTAAAGGCGTCTCAGCATGGCGGCTTGCTATGTAAACCACAATTTCTATGTGAGACAAAATGGAAATATGTTTCTCCTCAGAGGGAATTATAAGAAAGTGTAAAAGAACTTAAAGCCAACCAATAACAGGACTGCTTAGTCAACGACGACATCCTGTGAAATCTTAAGGATGTTTCAGACAATCAGGCCGTTTAACAGGAAACAAAAGCTCACATTCAGATTCAGCAAACTCATCAGTGAGACATGCTTTCAGCATCTGCTCAATAATGGGACGGGATGTTAAAGCAGGTTATTACCATTAAAATCCAAATGGAAATAAAGAAGCAGACCTGATTGTAAAATTAATGCAGCGTGGATTCATTTCACAGCCACTTTCAATCTCTCATAGATAAACCAGTAGATCACTTTAATTAGACAATGTGTTAATTGACTGCAGGTCCTGGGGTGCAACGTGTCAACATTAGTCTCCATCAATGACGGCCTCCTCCAGGAGGGGAGGCTCTCAGTCTGACCCAGTGAGATCTGCACCTTTCTGTCTTTTTCCACCTTTAAGTGAGGAAGAGGAAGAGCCGGACAGAGAGACGTGGAGGCACAGCGTGCGGTCTGCGGATCCGCTGACATCATTACGGCCTCATCACCTGGCCACTCGGCCCTGCTCAACACAGCGGCATTAAGGTTACAAGGTGCCGTTCTTCACTTTATAAGAATAAATAAATAGGTGGATAAGGTCAATGTGCTCCGTGCCTCTGGGATGAGGCCGTCTAAAAGATCTGTATTTCATAAATGTTTAAACTGAGCCGAGCAAAATCTGGATGAAAAACGATCCACTGTCCTCGTTTGTGGTGAATGAATTAACTTTTCACATGTGGAGATACAGGATTACTCCTCTACCTCCTTCAGTGATCACAGTGTGTAATAAATATAGTATTATAGTAGTGTGGGAGGGAAGCATGTCTGAATTAGAGGCTGAGGATCCCAGCCAGCGTAGAACCGCCAAGGGTAGAAACCAAAGCTGCACTGATTCCAGTTTTCTGGCCGATCATGGATCTTTTAAAAACCTGACCTGCCCATTGTGATCTTTGCAGATACAGACATTTTTTTAAATCTAAGGGTTAGTTGCTAAATATAACAATAAAGCTGCTGAGTTGGTGGCAGTGGAGTGACTATTATTAACTCTGCGCCTGCAGACGTGACCCGATGGGCAGGAGGAGTGGTACCTAAACCCCTGCTGCTGGTCAAGAACAGCAGCAAACATCCAATGAATTAAATTAACTCTCATTATAAACCAAATATTAAGTTCTACTTTTCTATTAAATCAAATACTTATTTTGTGCAATACAAGAAATTATTTTAAAAAAAATCATGCAATCAGATTTTCTTGATTTCTTGATTATATCAGTTTTTCCAGAAACTTCAAAACTCAGACAAGCATCAAATTATTATTTTTCTCTCTGCATTAGCATTTGTGAGAGCAACAGAGAGCCGAGTTGTTAATATGCTCTATTTAGGTTTAACTGTCACTTTGGTTTAGACATGACTTACATTCTTATAGTCAGATGAGCATCAGGTGTGATCCTGTAGGTTTCACACAGTTACACAATGAAAATGATCTCAGTGGAATTATGTCACAGTAGCTTTAATGTGGAAGTTTATGGTTATTCAGATGCGATCACATGTTGACACATCTTGCAAATGTGAAACTCATGTTTTTTTCTGCAATGCAAAAAAATGTATTTCTTAACACATAAGTGGAAAAAAGTGTTTTTTTCAGTGAATCTTAATCCAATCTGACATTGAAGTGCTACGACTTTGGTGCTGCGCACACGTCTTCTCTCTCACCAATAATGTCAGCACCCTTGTACTGCGAACCAGGATCAGTGGCCAAGCGTGTGATTACACTCAACACTCTGAAGTCGAGGTGAGGCGCCTCCCCAGCAGCCGCTGTGACAATCATACAGGAAGCATAACGAGGCCATTAGGTTTGGCGAACGCAGCCTTTTAAAGCCGACGCTCGGGCCGGCTGGGTTCCTACTTTACACGTTGCTCGAAAGCCTTTTAGCAGTTTGATGCGATCCGAGGTTCATGCCACGCTGCAGGTGCAGGTGCAATGCATCCTGATTGGAAGGTCTTCTCAATGGTTCCTGAATGTAGTGGCGCTTCTGTGGCTAGGAGAGTTTTACTCCAGCGTGGCTCTAAGTGCATCAGGTGACCTTTAGCAGGAGTCACAAAATGCTGAACATGTGCTGACCTACTTACCTTCTGACAGAAGAAAGGAGCTTTATTTCTGTGTGCAGTCATGTAGGAAAGCGATGTGTGTAGTGTTGTTTTATTTCAGAACTTATGTAATTAGCTAATGCTCCTCATCCCACACAGAACCTTTTTACTTTTCATTCTGCACGGATAAAATCACAGCCTGAACTGAGGCCAAATTGAGTAACTCATGACTTCCTTCACAGGTTATTCTGACTGTACAGCAGGGTGATGTGAGCTTTTACAGGATTTACAGGATGGGATGAGGAGGTGAAGGATCAGCATCAGGCTGATCACAACAGCAGACAGAGATCCAGAGTCACAATTCAAATCAATTTACTACAGAGCTGCAAAGTAATAGGAGGTATAAATAAAAGCAATCAATAGAATAAAAGGAAAACAAAATGGATATTGCGAATTGATGAATTTTACACTACTGAGAATATATATATGGCGATTCGTGGTAAATACAGAAAACTGGATTTCAGCCTTGAGGAGAAACTGTCAAGAGCGTTTTAACAAAAAAAAGTCAGTAGAGAAATCTTTCCATCGGCAGTAACTCTTGGTCAAATGCTGTTTTCTAGTGTTTCACACACATCTCCTCTAAATGACAAAGAGATGCTGCTGAGCATTAATGCATGAGCTTGTTGCCATTCCTACTGCTAGAAGTCCTGAAAACACGACACAGAAGGAATCAGAGCCCTGGGATGTAGAGAGATACAAGATAAATCAGTGGAGTTTTATTGTGATATTCTTCTTTGCTTTAGAACAAAGATGTCCAAAGTCAGTCCTCAAGGCCTGTGACCTGCAACTTTTAGTTATTATCCTGATTCAGTACACCCAAGTCAAATAAATGGCTCATTAGCTGCTCCAGGAGTCAATTCAGTCATTTTCTTTGGTTGCATTTCAGCAGAAACATTTCTAAAAAATGTACACAATCTAAAAAGATTGTGTGCAACTGAGTCTCAGAACATAAAGCCACAGCAGCAGAGAAATAAAGGAAAAACCAGCATGAAGTATCAACATTACTGAATCCTAAAGGAGAAGAGGTTTAATGGGAAGGAAGCAGGAAGACGTATCGGCCTCCAGCTTGCTGCTTGTTAGCACGTCTGAGCTTTTACCTTCCTCACAGGAAAAACTCTTAAATGAACATCAGATGCAAATGAAAGCCAGTCCAGATTTTATGAATGTTCAACAAAAATATCCAGAGCAGACAGATATTTTTCCTTTATTTCTATAAAAGCAGATCATTCATGGACACCTGCTCTGGAAGAATCCAATAACCTGCAGGGAAAAGAGCCTTTAACGTTTCAGAGCAGCCTGGCTGTCTCCGCCGTGTGACATTTATGACTTTAAATGTTGCACATGAGAGTCTGCATGGGTTCCTTTGCTGCTCAAAAAGGGGATTTGGGAATTTCAAACACACAGTCAGCTGTATTGATGACCTGCCAGATATGGATGACCTGCCCCGCCGTGATTCTACCGTTTAAAAAGACCTCTTCAGTCTTTCACCTATCTGTTGCACCTCATGCTGAATTTTCTGAAGCACACTGACAACGCAGAGAGCGGCACGTGCCGCAGCGCATCGAGCGAATTCAAAGTAGTAAGGGAAGCTGTGGCAGCCAAAAGCGATGAAAGGGACAGATTTGTTTTGAATATGCTGTCGAGAGGCGATCTCAAGGTTCCCAGAGAAGAGATGAATGTTTCAGGATAACACTGCTATCCATTTTTGTCTTCAAGCTGTCACTCACAATGCCATTATGTTCATGACTGGCGGGGCTGAGAGGCTACACTTCAGGAGAGAACCTGGCACATCGCCGCAGGGACGCTTCATCCGAATTATGTTAATCAGCATTGTAAATGACAGCCAGACTCAACATGGCTACCCTTATATGATCCGAGGTAAGGCCTCCAACACAACCTGCAGCAGCCCGAGGCAGACATGAGGACAAACAGGACTGACAGCAGGCAGAGTGAAGCACACCGCCGGGGGTGAAGACAGCCAGTTGGACAAGCACTGAGAGATAGTGAGAGTGCATTAGCCCAGTGTGCACGCCTCAGAGGACGCACCACAATCCCCCTGGGAGCCCACAGGTAGCAGCGCTGCAAGACATGGCCGACCGGCCCACATGAAACGCGACTAAGGGAAAGTCTCTCGACCAGAGAGGTTGTGAATTTATGTTCCATGTTGTGGTCAGTCAACCAAAAAGAGCTGCAAGTCGGCCAGTTCACATTCAGCTGCATTTATATTTTTGGCATTTGGGCCTGGGGCAGTGGAATGGTCGAGCATGGTGCGGGGGATTGGCATGTTGACTAAAGGTCAGTGGAATGGGGCCTGTGCCCTCCAGAGCATGCCTGTATGAGTTTGTGTCAGTTTTTAGCATTTTGTCAGCACTTTAAAACATGCATATGACTGTTGCAGTGATTCATCAGAGAGTTTTAGTGTTTGCCATTGGGTCTGCTGAAATTTTTACCGTATGAATCTCCTCAGTGTTGAGATTTCAACATTTGGACCCAAAAGAAAAAACAAAACTTGCAGCTCAGTTATTCATGCATCTTAATGAATAACCATCAAACTGAAACAAGTACGCAGCTGAAACCAGATACTCACACTGCATGAAGAGACACACAATGTTTCCTTCTCACCAAGACTAAACTCCCAATTTAGTTTAATTAGGATTACCCAAATTATGCTTTACTTGCTAAATGCCAGAATAAAGAACCTGTAAAAACCCTTGGAATTTAGAAATTTCGGCACATTTTTTTAAATACTTTGCATAATTGCCTCTTAAGCTGGATGAATGATTGGGTTTCAGGACAAAAGTTACTCACAAAACTATTGAAATTTGGGCCTATTACTCCTACACCTTTCCAACTTGGCCTTCACTGAGACTGAGATCAGAGCTACTCAACAACATGGACTTTGTTGCCCTCAAACCACCTTGTAACTATTTGGTGGTACAGTGGATCCCTGGTTAGGAGCCACATCCGCCAGAGAATAGCTAAGATATGCAATACTTGAGCTCACCTCTAAAAACTCTCATAATTAATTAATAGTGTAGGAGAGTTATCCTTTCTCCATTTAGCTTTTTGATATATGAGATTGAAGAATCTCATACATGAGTTGAATTTGTGAATTACTTTTATTAATACAAAAATGCAGCTGGTCCATTGCTCATGCTGTCCTTACGGGCTAACAGAGCAAAATGGCGCCTAACAACAGTTTGTAGTTCTCGCTGTTGGCCTCTAAGCGACGCCCTAAAGAGGGCGTTCCCCATCGTGTCATTTCCTTTAACCTTAGCTTTGACATGATGCCAGCCTACAGTGTGACAAGCAGCATCGTGCCAACATATTTCAGCTTCACATGATTTTTTTGGTATTTTAGATATGCTGAATAACAAAAAAAAGATTAGTTTTCAGTGACTATTTTGGAGTCAGTATGTTGTGTTGGTCATTGTTCATTTAGTCCCAAGCTTTAGCTTCCCATTTGACTTCAGTGGTTTCACATAATGTCCATTCCTCATTGTGTGTGCAGTGCACCCGTCCCTCCTGCAGCAAGACGCCCAACAACATGATACTCCCACTTCACAGTTGGCACACAGTTCCCAGGCTTGTTCACTTTTTCATTCAAATACAATGATGGTCAAACACTTCAATGTTAGATAATAGGACATGTCTCCAATCATTTCGATCTTTGTCTCTAAGTGCATCTGAAAACTGCATTTTGGTCTTTTATTCTACTCTTGCAGTAATGGCTTCTTGAATTGAATCACTGAAATAAATCCACTTTTCAATTCCACACTAACATATTGAGCTGCACTTGTGGATGATAAGTTTGATCCATGTTATTGTTTTTGTGTTACAATAGAACAAAGAGGAAACACTGCAGGCCAGCAGCTATTTTTCAGAAAGTGGTACAAAGCACAACGTGGCCCACTCTGTGGCTTTCTAAAAATGGCAGCAAAGTTGTGTTTTAATAATAGAAATGCTCTGGTCCCGTTACAGGGTGGTCATGCCAAGAAGAACTACTAGACTGAGATTTGGATGCTTTAAAATGAAAAATTGAAAAGCTAATGCCAAACTCTGAAAGTGCCGAATGAAGCATTTCATGTGACATAATGTTCAAACCTTATATTAGAAATTAATCCATGAGCATGTCATCTGACACACAACAACCACAAGAAATTTGTTTTAAGGTTAACCAAGAACCCCAACTGTCCATCAAGTCAGATGCCTGTTGTCATGGTGACCGTCTAGTTTAAGACCTGCTTGAGACAAACTCAAAGTCAGAACTTGGTCAGTAATAAAACCAGGTAATGGGAACCTTTCATGTCCAGCAGTTTGTTTGCTCCAAACCCGATTTCAGTTTTTTCTACATGTTTTACACTTCAGTATTTCAGAACATAAAGCCATTTTAAATATTAATCAAATGGTAAACTTGTGTAGCGCGTGATCAAACCTTGAAGACCCGAAATGTTTCAGACAACAGTCATTATTTCACACATTGTAGCCACAGCTGCCCTGTGGCTGTCTGACCGCAGGACGGTTGCCATGTTCCCTCTGACCACCACCCACCTGGTCGAAGCGGTTGCCCAAGGACACAAAGTCAGAGAGAGATGGAGCAGGGGCTTGAACCAGCAGCCCTACGATTAAGGGACTAACTCCTACCTACGTTGCTAACATCACCTTTTTTAATGTTTATTTTATATTTATTTGAATAATCAGGAAGCGTTACAGTAACACCACATCTGGTATTGATCAAATCTGTCATCTTACAAGCATTCAGGAATTTTACATTTCAATGTTTTATAGTTCAAACAATAATAAAGATGAGTTGATCCAGGAATAACAATTAAGCAATTGCACAGCATTTGCAATTAGTTTGATGTCTGGACTTTGACTGGGCCACTGCAGGTCCTTGATTTTCAGAACCATAACTGGACATTGTTTCTTTAAGGCAATTGCTAATGTCTTTCCATCTTAACATGGTCTTATAAGTTCCACAGCAGCAAACCGCTGATGGGGTTCAGTGGATGTGTGTGTGCTGTGCAGAACCTGGATGATATCGAACATGAAGACAGAGACTTGGATTCTTCACAGGTGTTTGCAGCTGTGATGTTTATTTCTTGTTGGATTAACCTCATTTTAAGACATGGTAAAAACAAGATTCTTTCAGTCTGTCTTGACAAGTAATACCTTAGAAATTAAAAGGAATGTCACATTTCACAATGATTGTACAGCATGAAGTAAATGACAAGGGCGTGTTGTGCAACAGCTGCTTCCATCTGGAGCAAACGGCACCTGCGGAGGTTTGGTCTGACCAAACAGCCTGTGGCGTTTCCTCTCCTTCAGATCAAAATGACAGAGCTCCGACAGTAAAGGTTAAACCCACCAAACAAAGATGGCCGCCATCCATCCGGAGTAATCTCAGCTGGGAATTTATGTTTACGATTAGAAGGTAAAAGCAAAACAAAGCTGAATTTTTTACATTTCTTTGGACATCAAAATCTCAAAAGTGGGGTAAATATTCAGACCTTCACTTTCACAATTGCCTGCAGAATAATTATTAAGGTTTGGGAAGCTGCAGAGATTCACCACTTAACTGGGAGACTCTGCTGGCACCGCCACCAAGAACCATGCAAACCATAAATCTAGTTATTATGGAAAAGAGGCAACAAGAATGCCCAAACGAGTCACGTCTGCAGTTCAACACAAGGCATGTAGGGAAATCAAATGTGTTAGACGTGTTCTGGTCAGACGAAACCAAAGTTAAAAGTTTGTTACCTGAACGACACCCGCTGTGAATCAAGGTGGTGGCAGCATCCTGCTGTCAGGAGGCTTTTCTTCAGCAATGTGATGAAGCTGGTTAGAGTTAATGAGTAGATTAATAGAGTTACATGCAGGGAAGACCTGGAAGAAAAGCTGTTCAGAGGCTGCAAAAGGTCATTCAACAGGTTTCTACTCCAATCATCTCTCTAGTCTCTCTACTTTGACACTTAATGCAAAGTTTGATTTATTTAAGGGAATTCCACAATTAGGTCTTCAGCGCATGTAGCTGACCAGCTTCTGTATAGAGGTTCACCTTCCAAGAGGACATCGACCCTAAACATGACAGCTTTCACAGAATGTTGTAGTTAAAGCATACATCTGCTAGAATGGTCTAATCAAAGTCCAGATCAAAATCTGACTGAGAGTCCATGTGATAACAGAAGTTCTCTATCCAGCCAGTTTGAGATTGAGGAAATTCAGTCTGGAGATGTACCTGCAACCTCACACCTCAGTTTTATGATTTTTATTTGATAAAGAAAAAAATATATATCACTTTCCTAATTATGCTGTTCTTTGTGGAACCCTGAAATTACACTGACCTTTATACTGTAATGTCACAAAATGTCAACAAGTTTGTTAATAATTTTGCAGGGCATGTTGAAGAGCTTTAAGCTGAAGCCGTCCACCAGCGGCTGCAGGACGATTTCTGCTTCTGTCCTCATTTATCTTGATTTTCACCACGAAAAAAAGACATTTCAAAACAGAGTTCTTCAAGATAAACAGTGAGCATTCAAACCTTAGGGGCAGCGGCCCTTCACAACCCCCTCGCCTCTCCATCCAGCATGCAATCCCAAAGCTATACAGACACACACACACACACACACAGCCCCTCGGTCTTCACTGCGGGTTAAAAAAAAGTTCACTGACCATGCCATAATCAGCCCAGACAAGACTGAATGTGCTACATTTTGCTCTTATTTTAATGGAATAAAAAGAGCAGTCATAACAACAAATAAAGCTGCTGAAAGAAAAACTCCTGGTTCCCACTGAGCAGACACAGCCGCGTAAAAATGATTCGGGTTTATTTCTGCTCATTATCCTCCTCCTGGAATAGAACCTTTGGAGTAAGAGCTGCAGAGTATTCAGCTGATTTCTGAGCAGGACTGGCTCTGAATGAGGTCTGAATTACGGAGACCAGTGAAGTGGCGCTGGGAGAACTAGAAAGGCGCATAATGCTGCACATCTCTTTGACCTCAACACTCATTTTTGCTGCACTCAAAGACCCAGAGCTTCCAATATGCAAGTATGAAAATGAGTTGTTTTCTTTTGTGATTCTGGCAAAGATGAAGCAGATGCATCATCTCAGATTATATGAAGTTGATGGAATAATGCTCAAATCTCAGTGTAATATTGCAGATAGGAGCTGGACTTAATCTCCCCCTTTGGAAAATGTTAGGTAATGCAACAGGGGTTGGCATCTTTGTGTTCTGAAGGATAACAGATTTCTACACCCAAACGAGGGTCCTAAACAAAGGCAGATTTGTCCGTTTCCATAAAAGAATAATGAAAATAATAATAATAATAATAATAATAATAATAATAATAAAGGTTTCCGATTTTCAGTTTAAGGAATTTCGGGGTTTCTCTGAAACGTCTTTAATAATTCAGGACTCCCTCACTCCCCAGTCACTTAATTTGGATTGAAAAGCTTCCATCGCTGGGGAGGAATGAATCATGTATTCGCTTATCTCAGATCTGCTCGGAATATTTCCGCACTCAAAATAAAATATTTAACCTAATCGCGCCTTTAAGGCCACCCGTAGGTAGAGAGCGAGCGAAAAAAGCAGCTGAGTGGATTGTTGAAGAAAGAAAATCAGAAGTTGAAGAAGTGGCAGAGACGTTTGGTGCGCGCAAATCGCGATGCTGCTCATGTCTGGCAGCGTGCGTCAGTGCGCATCTGTATCTGGAGGTGCACCTGTTAACAGCGGCACAACGTGTGCGCTGCGAGGAGTTTATCCGCACAGATCAACCAGGGGAGATAAGAAGGGAACTGCACTCACGCTGCTGTTTTGTCCGGTCCAGTAGACCACGGCGTGGTTGTGCGCAGAGTCCCCAGTGAGAGCGAAGGTGCTGCTGTTGAGCCTGGGCTCATCCTGCCGGGGATTCTCTCTCCCATCCTGCCTGTTCCACCCGAATTCCGACCGGCCAGCTTTGTGGCTATCCAGCTGCGCGGTCCGGCCGATCCAGTCGCTGTCGCTGAACTCGCTAAAGTCTGGAGCGCTCCTCTTGGCTCTCCAGAGCGCAGCATCGTCAGCCACCCCAGACTCAGAACCGGCTGGTTTAACTTCATCCGAACTAAAATTAGGGCCAGAAGTAGCAAGCATCCCAGATTCCCGACCGGTAACCCGGGGTTCCCTGACCTCAACCGCCTCCTCCGCGGGGTCGGAGCGCACCCCCGGCGCCAGCTGCAGCTCCTCCCGGTGAAGTTGAACAGGCGACGGGCAAGATCCGCAACTTATCTCCGCCCTGGAGTGTTGGAGGGCATGAGCGGTGATCAGCAGCCAGAGACCCAGAGAGACGCGCGAGCCTGGGCGGGTGCCAGCCCGAGTCTCCATCGCTGACAGAGATCCGGGTGAAGGACGACTGGAGACCTGATTATCCAACACCTCAACTCCTCTCACTCAGGTCGCTCTGCAGAAAGTGACGCCTCTGCTGTCCGCCTGGATGTTTTTCCAAGGAGGAGGGGAAGCAGCGGGGGGAGGAGGACTGAGGGGGAGTAAAATGCTCCTCAGCGAAACTGTTCACGTCTGAGGAGCTTTTGGTCGGAAAAGCCACCACACAGGAGGGAGGAGCTGATTCTGAGCCAGCTGCCGAGTGAGCGCCCGGAAGAGACGCTCAGTGTTCTGGTGTGCGCGCGCGTGGGGTGTGTGTGTGTGTGTGTGTGTGTGTGTGTGTAACAGAGAAAAAGAGAGAAACGCTGTCCATGGTGCTGAAGCTTCTTTGAAGTATTCAAATCTGAGCAGCACAGAATAGTCACTGTGCTGCAGCCTCGGATTCTCCACAGCCTCTCCATCTTTGTAGCTTTTTATTTGTTTCTGCTGCTAATTCACTAAGCACATTTAAAGATTAAATTTGTAAATATTCAAGTTGCGTTGGTGCGTAAATAAAACTGCGCTGTTTGGATCAGAGCAGAAACTAAAACACTCCTGTGGATTCAGAAGGAATCGTTCAGTTTTTCAGCGCATGGAGCTGATTTAGGATCAGAGGAAAAAGAACTAAAGTCCTAAAGTATTCATACCGAGACTCTGTCAGATTTAACACATTTCATTAGTTATAAGGCTTAATACATGCCGATTCTAGAATAATTTATCTGATCACTTCTACCTCATTTAGACCTGTCTGGCTTTGAATTAATCATAATCTATATTTTTTAATTCTTTTTTTTTTTTTTTGCTCTAATTAATACTATTATTTATTCTTATTTGCTGATTAATTTACTCATATGAAATAAACTCCATGAGAATCATTACTTCATTACTAACATTTCTGTATTTTTTCTCACTATTACTTAAAACTACAGAGTTATTTTTCCTATGTTGTCTTTCTGTTCGTCTCTTATTTCTCCATTTTCAATCTTACTTTCAATCTGAATGTTTTCATTTGCCTATGAATCGTTTCTGGCACACTTGAATTCCCTCACTTGGTCTAAAATAGAACAAAAATAAATAAATCAAATGTTAAGCTTGTTAATAAATGAAAATGTTAGAATGTACAACACTTGGAGTTGTAAATAAGGCCTGAATGGAAACTCTTTACAGCTCTGCTGATGTTTGGTGGTAACTGTATCTGAAACTATTAAAAGATAGAAGAACATATTTGTTGTGAATTGGTACTTAAACTTTTTGGTGTATTTATATTCCAAAAATAGCATTTTTAATGCTTTTTGCAAGTTAAGGAGGCTGGACTAAGAGTTTAAATGTTACCTAGACTTCAAAAGTACAGAAAGAAACCTGCTTTATATTTTCGAAGTAACAGTCAAAAACCTAAAGCTCATGGAAAAATAAATACTGAAATAGTTTTGGAAAAACATTATAAAACTACTAGAAATATATTACATTTATAAAGCATGATCATGTTTATTTACTAAATATAAGGTTTAAGACTATCTGGAAAACATTGTTTCTTTTACTTATCTTTCTCTATAGAGCACATAGAGAACCCTAAAGTTTATTAAACACATTTTTATGTGTTTAATAAAACATAAAAAAAGAAAACAAAAAAGGAAAAGGACTCAACGGCGGGAAATTCAAACCACAGAAAACGAGATTAAAACAATCTAACAAATTAATGAAAATGAAAACAAGTGATCATTCAGGTAGGGTCTTCCGATGTTTTTTTTTATTTTCATCATTTTTGCGAATCAAGCCCTTTTGATACGTCCAAACAGCCTGATTTAAGGTTCCTGTAAACCAGGTATAGTGTTCTGATGGTGGAATCGGTGTGATGTTTGTTCTTCCATGTTTCTGCACAACCTCTTAAGATCCTGCAATAAGCATTGGAGTCAGGTTGAGGTGACCCCTGATTTGGACCGGGTCACTGAGACACTGGGATGTTTTTCTAGACCTTCTGTTGTAGATTCACTGTTGTTCTGGTGTCACAGAGGACACATCTGATCTGCAATGGACTTTATTATTGACTCATGACGTCCAAAAGCTAAACCACTAAAGCTTCAATTTTTGGAGATGGTCGGGTTTGACGTCCTTAATGAATCCTCCAGAGCCAGCTGGTGTCTCCTCATCTTTTTCACTGAAGTGCATAACTACAGCAGCAAAAAAAACAAAAAAAACAATGACGTAATGAGAACTTTTTGTTAAAGACTGATACTCACAAAATGCCACCATATTTTCCTTGAGTGTAATTTGGAGCTCAGCTGGGAAATTTTCGGACTAATTTTTGACTTTATCTGCTGTTTATAGGTGAACCATGAATACACTCAAACAAAGAAACCCCTGGGGCCTGAAAAGCCTTAATTTCCCCACAGGCTGCAATTATTAAAGAGATAAATGTGGACAGGTCACCTCGCACTGCAAACAAGGTCGTCTTTTGTTCATTGTTTATTTATTTAATCTCCAAGTTTTGCAGTAATAAAGCCAGGGGGTTTCTGTTAGATGGCATCATCCTACTATAATGTCTGTGGTGTGTGTATGTGTGTGTTTGGAGGTGATGGTGGTGGTGGGGGCCATGCAGTGCGGCGCAAGCTAGCAGGAAACAAGCTGTTTAAAGACTGTTGGCTCCAATAGTGAGAAAACTCTTTCTATCCAAGTGACGTCATCCATCCGTCTGAAAACCATCTGGGAGCAGATCCTGATTTTGTTTTCTCACCACATCCAGATCATGTCCCATAATAAGAATGCAATAATTATTGTGGAGATTTTTAAGATACAGTTAAGCTACCGTTTAGACTCAGTCTTGCTTTGTGGCAGTGCAGAGAAATCTGATTAAACTCCACATTCTACCGCAGTGGCCCCTGTGTACTGATGTATAATTTTAAAAATACCCCCATCTGCTCCGCAGTTCTCCTTCTCACATTAAAATCACTGGGAATTTGCTGGGATTCAGACAGAGCCTCTGGGGTTTACCCTGATGCTCAATTTGTGGCCAGTCAAGTTGATAGACAAGGACGCAACATGCCAGGCCGCTAATGAATAACCAAGCTGCACTTAGCCACTCAAACAAACCCACTCCCACAGAGGAGGAGAAAAAAGACTCACTCATTTTCTTTCATGCACACACATTCCCTTTCTGTCCAGGTCCTTGATGTGCAGCTACACAGTCTATCCCTGCTCTCCCTCTCTCTGTCGCTCTCTCATGCCTCTGCCTTATTTCTCCCCTTGGAGTGGCGTAACTCCCTGCCAAATCCTCCCAATCAATCAGAAAGTGCACTCTCTCTCCTCCAGGAACCCAAACCCTGAACCCTTCTGCACAGACTGACCCGGACTTCTTCCAGTTCTTTCTGATTGGAGCCAAAAAGCAAGCTTGCATTACAGATTTGAAGTCAGTGCATTAGATGACCTGGCCATTTTAATTTGAATTTTTAAGGTTGATAATTTCCAGTGCCAATGAACATTTTTCAAGTTCGGACAGAGTTTGCTAAACATCCAAGCCAAACTCGGCCAGTTTCTGAATTAAAGCTCACTGTGAGGGAGTCACTGGATGATGTCGTTGTTCCATTATTGAGTCTTTTCTTTGAAAATGGCAAAGCCCCGACACTCAGAGGAGGAAACTCCTTTCATCCATTTGTCTCCATCATTTTATTTATTCAGTTGAAGATGAACCAGTAAATCCAGAGTTCTGTCATTTGGTTCAGCTCTTTGTTCACCATGTCAGACCACTACAGCACTTAAATCACTGAAGAAACGGCACCAATCCACTAATGGACTTCCTATCCCATTTTTCCCTGTTTCATGAACAAGTCCTCCCCGACCCAGAGAGGGCGCTCTCCTGTTTTGGAGGTGCTGATTCTCATCCTAGCTGCTTCATTCTTGACTGTGAAGCACTTCAGTAAAAGCTGGAAATTACATCCTGATGAAGGCAACAGAACTAAATCATCTGCAAAAAGCAGAGGTCCGATCCTGAGGCCACCAAACGGGTCAGGACCTTGACTGAGTTGGCTCCACCTACAAATTCTGTCCATAAAGGCTGTGAACAAAACTGATGAGACAAGAACCGATAAAAACCAACAGAAATGATGTTCCTTCACCCAGATGTGGGTCACTGGACCCCCCCCCCCTCTAGAGCCCATAACCAAACAGGAACGACCATATTAGGGCTTCTGCCCAACATGAGCTTACAAATTGTGTGAGTGGTCAAAGGTCTCCAGGTCCATGTGAGTTGGGGAAGGCAGGAACATTGATGCTCTCATTCTCAGCACAGAAAGTGGCTTTTGATGTGGAATATCGTCGATGCGAGTTGTACTTACCATTAATTTATTTAAAAGTAATTTTTCATTTATGTCTGTTTTCTATTTGCTTTTATGAAATATCACATTTCTAATGTCTGAAAAATAATATTTACCTTTTGATGCATACCATATAATCCGCTTATTACTTATCCAAAAATACTGAGCATATAGTTACCACCATGAGAATGATAATTCAGATGGGGCAACATAATTTACTACAAGGATTTACATTTACTGGCTTATGCTGATGCCTGATTAGATGATATAAAGATTATTTATGAAGCTGAAGTCCCAGACCTCAGGTTTTGAGTCTCTAGAGTCCAAGTCGTGCCTGAAGTGTCTGTTTTTATGGTTGAGCTTCAGTCGTAAAACTGAGGCATCCATCTCAGCTGGTTCATTTATCTCCAGGAGGAAACGTTTCTGTCAGTGTTGAATTTGGGCCTAAATGAGACACGATGCTCCAATAAGTTTAGTTAGACTGAAAGCCTTTTAAAATGATAAATAAAAACTTGTGAGAAGAGGTCTGTCTTTAAGCTCTAACTTTGTGAAATGTTGGAGTATAAAAGGAAAACTGCGAGTAATTTTGCCCAAAAACAATTTGGTTTTTGCCTCTTTAACAGAAAGGTAATTTTCTAAATAAAGATTATGTTGCTGCAGTAAAAGGTTGTTTTTTGTTTACTGGTGGCGCCGATAAGCTACTGTCAAACACAAAACATGTCCAGTGCAACTGGAACAGATGAAGGCCAAATAAATCCTTCAAATATTAATAACATTAAAAGTTCTGTCTCCTGAAACTCTGGCTTTTGGCCAGAACAAAATGAACAGAATCCTCTGAATGTCTGTCAGTCAGTGAATTTGATGATCAAGAAAGTTTCATTTTCAGATTCTAAAACAACAGCAGCCAAAGAACCAGAGACAAGAAAAACCTCCCTGCTCACATCATCCCTGAGCAGAGACTGAATTATTACACAGAGACATGTAATGAGATTTTAATGAAAGTGAATGAAACTTCTCATCTCTTGTGATGCTGCCATTCATCAATTACCATGGCTTACTAATGGAGTGGAAATTATTAATCCCATTTAACAATAAATCAAACTGAATTTTTTCAAATCAATCTGCCTTCAAGTAAGACATATTCTGTGTCTAAATGTGGCTCAAAAAGAGCACATTTTATCAGAGAGATATGTCTTTATGAGCAAACAGGCTCGGTGCTTTGAGAGCACCTTTAACCATGAGGAAGTGGCTTTCAGTGAAACACTTAATGTCTCTTTAAGGCTGAACTGATCTGTGGTGAAACGTCTTTGTCCTTTTTTCAGCTGTAGCTGCAGAAGGACAGCAGCTATAAGCTGCAGCTCAGAGGAAGCACAAAATGGAAACGCAGAAACGACAAGTACGCTTCATAACATGGTGCAATATTACACAGCTTTTTCTAATTACTTCATGTACTCAGAGTGCATATGTTATAGAAGAAAATAAAAAATCAGCCCGAGTCATAATTTTTTAAAATAAAATACAGACAAGAAAATTCTGAAGAAATACAAATATTTTGACAAGTAATATTAAATATGTAAATAATTCACAAAATGTTAGAATATAAACAGATGGAGAATATTCTAAAGTACAAGGAAAAAGAAAATATATATATAAAAAAAATACAAGACAGATTAAATCAATGATAAAGAAAAACATACAAATTAAAGATTTTTCAGAACACATTTTTTATGAACTACATACATTTTGCTGTTTATCCACCTACAGATTAGTTTGTTTTGTGACTTGTGCATTTCTAGTTCATCTCACAGAGTAAATAATAAATTCCCAGAAACAAATGCAGCATGTAGAACTAAACACTTATGTTACATTTTCATCACTTCCTTCTGGTTGATATTTAAAAAGCTGGTTTGATTGCTTTCCTAAAGAACTGCAAAGAAATAAATAAAAAAACATGCACTCATACAATTTTTGAATACTATAGTTTTGAATGTCCTTCATATATTTCATTTGTTTTCTGAGTGCTCAACTACAAAATATAAACTATGAATTAATATTTTAATTATTTTTCTGGGAAGGTGAAAATGCATTTAGTATAGATTCAAAGTTTGGGATTAATAAAAAGGAAAAGATTTAAAAACTCACAGAAACTGGGAAGTGAACCAGAGAGGAGGAACCAAAACCATGAATGTTCAGGAAGCAAGAGAAGAATGACAGAAGCTGAAATCCTGAGTGTTTGATGGCTGGAATTAACGGAGATTGGTCTAATTAACAGAATGAAGCACAGCTGAGAGGCTGAGGGAACAAACAGAGAGATGAAACCAGGATGATGGGAAGGCAGATAGAAACGATCCAATTCAGAAAACAAGCTGCGATGAAAACGAAGCGGAGATTGAAATCACAAATAAATCTAAATATACCAACATTTTAAAGAACCTAACACAAGTCTAGAAACACAACTAAGTACAGAATGCTCAGTGAGAAAACTAAAATAATAATAAGCTTAATTAGATACTAAAAGTCTAATTAAACTGAACATTTTAAAGTAGATATATACTTTTAAATCTTTAATTGTCCCATTTCAATCATTAAGTTGTGGTCCAATTGTGGGACTGTGAAGATTTAGTCTGAATTCCTCATTATTTTAGCTCCACAGGCTCCTCTTGTACCCTTTGTTACCCTGTGTTACCCTCGTTTACCCCTGTTCTGAGTTGTGGTTTCTTTAAATGTAAATGAAGCACTTCACACTCTGCTCTCCTCAAGGGATTTGTGATAGGTATTTTTCTTTCTTCTTTTAAAATTTTATCCAGGAATGAATGTATGAATGTTTGACACATTAACACATTAATGCACATTAAAACAGGCTTAATGCTAATTTGACAATACACTAACTCTAGACAAGAGTTGTGAATGTAAACCTGCCACCATCATCCTGCAATGTGCACTTATTAAAAAAAAAAATTCCTTGAGAAGTGAACTTTTCTCTCTAACTCCAAATGAAACATGAACATCTAGAAACTCTCAACCAGGATCAAAATCAAGTGAATTTGAGTCTGCAGAAGTGAGAAACCCCCATAACCTGTTAAACACCTTCACCAGCTGAGAATGGGGTCAGACACGACTGTCTGAGAGGAAAAAACTCTCTGACTGTTTCTGTGGATTAACCTTCAACCTTTTTAAAGGTTCTGGACTGGAGATCAATGTCAGATTAAAGGCTAACACCAGACAGATAAATGCTTGGACGAGAATTCAAAACTTAATTTTTCTGTAATGTTACACCGCTACTGAAATTTGAAATTAGAGAATTTTCTAAATTCTTACATTATTCCAGCTTTTAGTAAATATAAATAATTGTATTTATTTTATATAACTTTGGTAATCCCAACTGATTTTAAACAAAAACAAGGCAAAGAGTTAAAAAACAGGCTATGTGTCTTTTTTGTAATAATGTGGGGCTTTTTTTTAAACATATGTAGATCTATAAAACATATGTAGATCTATAAAACATATGTAGATCTATAAAACTGCATAAATTGACTTCTTCTTCTCTGGTTGTCAGCGTTCTCCTCCTGCATCAACACAGACAGGGGACACAGTAAATACTCCGCAGCCCGGGGAATCAAACAGTGTCAGGAAATATGTGACATTTGGATGAAGCTCCAGAGGCTTTTCGGTCACATTATGTTAAAAAGGTCAAACTATGATAGAGAGTCCTTGGACACGCAACTGTAATTGACCTTTTCCTTTGACGGTGGGGCACTGATTGGCATATGCTGCTTTAGGGGCTGAAGTTCATTCACTGCCAGGCAGATATGTAGAAGACAATGTTTGTGACTAAGGTGCAATATTTTCTTTGCATTCCTCCTTCTTTGTTTAACATTGCTGTGAATGTTTTTTCTTTATATTTTAAAGTGACAAACATTTTGATGGATGCGTTTCATTTTGGATTGTGCATCTAATCTCCTAACTGCTTCGCTGGCTTGATTTAACCAATGAAACTTGATCTGATTTTATATGAAACCAGTAAAACAGAATGAAAAGGAAATGTTGAGTCATTTTAATGGTTTCTCTGAAATACAAATGTATTTCTCTCTTATTGTGCTTCTAGATCATGTTTCAGCTCCTGCAAATAAAACTGCATTTTATACTTTTAGTTAGCTGCAACCAGAAACTCTCATATAAAACATAAAGAACAATGGAAACACTAATAAACATTAAATCATTCCTTCCTATATACATTATAGGAAGCTTATGATTTGTCCCAATTAAAATCTGTGAATCCTCTTTGGTGGAGGGAGACACTGGAAAGTTAGAGTCTGAGAATAGGAGGAATATGTTCACATTGTTTTATTACTGAGATTCCAGGTGTTGACCACAGAATCAAAAGGTCAATGTTCAATACTTTGATTAAAACAAAACAACAACCTACTCTTGAACATGGCAACCGAAACACACAGTTGGATGTGGAAAATACCTGAATAAACGGAGAAGTATCCGAGTTGAGCCGCTGATTACTGAACAGGTGGTTGATCTTCCAGGATCTGGCTGCAGCTGTGCGTGGAAAGGACTGGGACAGAATAAACTGATGAGGTTTGGCTGGGAAATAACTACAAAACTATTAAACAGGTCACAAAAATGTGTCACATTGGAATCCCGTCTCCATGGATTTCCTTCAGCCTGTGCTGCTCACGTCTCACTGCCTGCACAAGTTTTTCACTTTAAGGTTCTTTATTCTTTCCCTGTCAATAGACATTTTTCCATCCAATTAAATGAACTTGAAGTGAACTTTTGAAATGTTGCAAAAAAGAAAAAGGAAAATGCAAATTAGGTTTGTTTCCATCTATTGTGTTGGAGTGAATCAACCAGGTTAAGCAAACCGTAATTTTGCCGACGTTTTGAATGACTGTAATAAAGATGTCAGTAAAAGTTTCAAACTAGCCTCAGAAAAATGAAGAGTCCCAACCCCTCAGCTGGTGGTTCCATCTCCACCAATGGATGGGAGCGATCCACCATTCCCATCCCAGGATGGAGAGTCTCTCGCCAGCCAATGTAGACTGCAGCTCTCCGCTTAATGTTGGATGTTTGGACTTGGTCATTTTTAGAATTTCGTGCCTTTAAGGCACAAACCCACCAGCGGATGGGAAGTTTGCTTCACCATAACTTACTTTGCAAATGTGTTTGTCTCCTTTTGCACATTAACCCTTTTTAAAGAACGTTAAAAAACACCTAAAGTGAACGTAAAAACTTTTTTTTAGCAAAACTGAGGAAGTTATTTCAAACTTTGATGTGTCCATCAACTTTTTCTAATGTGATTCTACCTTCATTTGGTTTTGATTATCCTTCTTTCCAGAACAAACCAATCTGTAAGCCCTTCCTCACAATTGTCCTTTTACACATAATATTACACCACCTCCAATACGTCTCTGCTGCTCCTGCCTTTCTCAGCCAGCATCAAAGTTCCTCTCTTGGCCTCCTATTAGGTCTGGAAAGACACAGCAAGTCTCTCTAACCTTCTATAAACTTTTCCTTCAATGTATCCAAAGTAAAGAATGAAACCCTCTAAACGTTGCCTCAACACCTCCTTCCTCCTGCTTTCCTTTATGGTGTGGCTCATGGACTTTGTCTCTCTGTGTTTACTTAAGTAGGCAGAATAACTTTCTGATACTAAAATAATCATGTATATCAAAATAAAACTGTAGATGCTTGAATTTCCCGTTTCCCTGCCTGGTTATTCATTTTACTGTCACAAGTTACTGTTGAAAAGGAATCACACAAAGAGATTAGGCCGACAAGCTGTGAATGAACACTGATTGGTTTTACTGATAAGCCAGGAAAGTCAGAAAGGGCAACAATAGAGGTAACAAATGTGACCAAGGAAACCAAGGAGCAGATACAGTGGAGGTCATGATTATTGAGAGGTTAAAGGTTTTAGAACCACAGAGGAGGAGCGAGAGACGGGAGCAACTGAGGACATCAAAAGGGTAAGTGTTGCATGAAGAAGAACATTAAAGCATGAGAGTTGTGACGGTGCGGTGAGAGGTTGGAGGAGTTAGCATGGTGGTTAACCACGCTAACCCAGAACAGCAGGACGCACTGTTGAAGTATTCCACACTTTCACTTTATTTTCAGGTCGTCCATGTAAATCCAGATCTCCACGGTACTAGCATTTATGATCTCATACATGAGAAACGTAACTATAAGTAGCCGCTCTGCACCTCATCATCACCGATGATCTCTACAACATGGTAGACGAGTTCTTCTTACAACAGTATAACAAAAAGAAAGAGGGAATAGGCGCCCCCTTGTGGTGATACCTATTCATCTCTAGGAACCACACACTGCTAATTAAATGTTTCCTGTTCTGTTTTTCTGTGACAACTCCACAGAGCAGCACTTAAATTATTATACAAAATAATTTATCACAAGTGGTCCAAGAAAGAAACTGTGGTTTACTGGCAACAGCGTCATTAACATATGTTAATGCTGCCATTTGCCATCTATGAGGCTGGAAACCAGTGATGACCCTCATCCACAGCCAAGAGCAACAACAATCAGCACATCAGAACTGGACCTCAGTGTAATGAAAGGTGGACTGATCTGATCAGTCCATTGTTTACATCATGATGGCTGGGCAAAAGCAGTGAGATGCACTAATTTCATTTTGTACTACGTACGTCCCCTCCTAAATCCTCAGATCTCCATCCGGTTGAGAGCCGGATGAACTGAACAAATGGGTCCAGGATCCACAGCTTCAGGACTCAAAGGATCTTCTCCTCACAGCTTGGAGTCAGAAATCACAACACATATTCAGACGTAGAGCTGTAAAGTGGCACAGTCGGCAGAACTCTTTCAGCAGAAGGTCCTGGGTTCAAATCCCAGTGTGTGGTCTTTCTGCATGAAGTTTGCATATGCTCCCTATGCATGGGTTTTCTCCAGGGATGGTTAATGGGTTGCTCTGTTGTCCTTGGTTATGAGTTTTCATGCATGGCTATCTGTCCTGTGATGAACAGAGAGTATCCTGCCTCTCACCCAATGACCGCCTCAAATAGGCAGCAGCCCCTTCAACCCCATGAGGATAAACCAGTATAGACATGGATGAATGGATAGACGGCATCCAGACGTCTGGTGAAGTCCAGGCCCTGCTAGGCAGGGACTTTCATAAAATAATAAACATAATCTGAAATATCAGTCATCTTGACATCTTACCATCATTATAGTGTAAGTGTTTGTCTTTTCCTGTCCAACAATCACGGTAATAATTCAGATTTTACTTCCAATACTTCAGCTACCACTCAATCAGACATCAGTTAATTGCTCTTTCAGTGCAGTTTTAATGCCACTTGGCATCTGGTGGGCTAATTACATTTATGGGTTTTGTGTGATATTTTTCTTCAAGCGGAGAGAAGCTAATAAACTGCCTCTGAACAGTGATGTTTTATATAGCTAATTGAATCTTCCCCAATGTTCACTGCAGCAAATGTCATTAATTAAAGAGGACAGAAAAATAGGACACAGTGAAGGTTTTTAAATATTTCAGCATGGTAAACTCGGCTCCTGCAGCCTTCCTGTAGGTACAGCAGGGTGAATGGTGGCAGTATTGATCGCTGTTTTATTCTAAATAGAGACTGACAGTTGGGGCAGCTAATGGATCCTCCAATGGCTGAGTCAGTGCTCTGTCGCTGTCACTGATGTGTTGCTCGGTGGCAGGTTTGTTCCCTTATCATTGGATAAGGATATCCATCTTCACACCTCGGGGTCCTCAGCAGGCAGCTGCTCGCTCAGATGGACGACCCTGCAGAATGTAAACAGGCCAATCCAGGTAGACAGACTCCCACTGCAGATGCATTATTTAGTCATACTTCAGAGACGTAGAAAAAGAGGGCAGCACTTTGAACTTTTCGGATGGCTTCCAGTTGTGCATGTGATCAATTTTATGAGCTAGCCAGCATGTCTGATAACAGCGGAGGAAGAAAGAAAAACGCCCCTGCTGTTGCAGAGGTGCAGAAGGAGAACTGAGATTAGCAGGTACAAACAGGACCAAAGTTTGCTGAGTGGATTCACCACAGTGACGTCAGCAACGTTGATTTAGATGTTCCACCAGATCAATGATATAAGCATCACACCAGATCTACTTCATTTACAATGCATGAAAAAGTATTACCTCTTACAAATCTGGTTTTTGGTCTCACAGTTTATCACAAAAAACTGGCAGATTTATGAATAGCAAAAACATATTTTACATACCAGTTACAAGTTTGGCTGTAAATACTTTTATCACCAGAGGTTAGAGAGTGAAGGTGAAGGGTGAACTGCTGCACATTCTTTTTGACCACCAACACAGTGGCTGTTGTTTACTGTGGAGCTTTTAATTGCATGAATGCAGACAAGTCAAATCCAATCCATCTGTCTGAGCCTGAACCATTGTGAAAATATATGACAGAAATTAAGGCAAATATAATCCACTGATGCCCTTACTTTAATCAAAATGGCTTGTATTGGTACTTAATTATGAAAGGTGCATTGCCATGTGTGTCTGCTTAACATTCACATCACTCCAATCTACCGTTTTGGATAATTTTACAGCCATAAAATCAGAATTAATTCAGGTTGCTTGTATATCATTGAGCTCAAAAGGGAGAGTGATGCTCCTCTTTAACAAAATCCCCATTTAGTTGAACCTCATTAGATGACAAAATCATCAATCATGCAAATTAAATATGGGGGGAGTTTGAAGCAGCAGATACTCTGTGCATCTTTGTCATTCAGTGTAACCTGGCAGGTGGTGTAACATGTCCTGTTTCTAAAACCAGACATTTTCTTCTTTGTATCCTGCAGATGAACCCAAAGACAAACCATTTAATGATCCATTTCTGTGGAATGCTTCTGAAAGTTCATCTTAAAGATCTTCATCTTTAACTTCTGTGTTTCATCCTCGTCTTCATTCCCAAAGAAGTGGAGAAAGTATAACGAAGAACGTGACTACAAAAGTCACAGTAAAATTTTTAAATTTCTACAAATTACTCTGTTTGCTTGAGTTTGGACTGATGCATTCTGGGATTACTGAGCTAATAAACATTGGCTTTCAAACAGAAATTCAACAGTCATTTAAGGTAGCATAATTACATATCTGAAATGTGGTGGTGATCATAAGACAAGCAGAAGGATGATCTCAACCCAGATCAGAACAGCTTTGTAAAAAAAAATATGTTGAAAACAAAATTGTTGAAGACATTTTTACCAATTTCTCCAAAATGTGTCACGTCACTTTGGTTGTGTGCTGAACCTGTTACCGAACTGCAGGGTTACAACCAGCTTTAGGATCACTTTAAATGTAAAGAACCTTCTCCTGTTGTATTTTGAGGTTTTATTAGCGCGTTGTTTCCATTCTACAATATTCAGATTGACTCAGGTTTTACACCCAAAGCAGACCGCTACTCAAGAAATGTGACAAATCTCAAATGCTTTAACTGCGAAGGTAGAAGTCATTTCATTCATTTCAATTAAACTTTTATTTTTTATGAACTGTGTGTCAGATTCCACTTTGTTAGAGTCGTAGCACTGAGCCTGACCCCATGCACCGCTGCAGTTCACTTCATTCACTAGAGAAAATAAGAGAACTTGAGTTTGGTCAATTAAGTGAGCTAAAATGATCACTTTCAAAGAGCCAATCATTAATTTGAATACATGCTCATGAAGAGCAATCGCTCTGCTTCTGACCAAAGTGTCTTTTTATAAAACAAGTGATTTTTTTCCCCCAGTTACAAAATTATACACGAAGAATCAAACTTCATTCAGCTGCGTCTCTTAGTCAAGGGAAAATCCTGCTTCTGCTGTAGAGATTTTGTAAAAGTCATGTTTTTTCTTATCAAACATTTAGACTGTAAGTCGTTGTATAAGAGATCAGTAGTCTCTACATTGTCCAGAAATGCTACAAAGTGCTGCAGCCCAACTTTTAACCAGAACAAGAAAACGTGAACACAGAAACCAGCGTTGGCTTCACTGCACTGGTTCCCAGGATGATTTCAGGCTGATATCAGGATAATTTCAGGATGTTGTTGGTTTTTAAAGCTCTACACGGTTTGGCTCCATCTTATCTTCAGGATCTTCTGCAACTCCAATCTTCACTGAGGTCAAATAACCAAATGTTTTCTAAAGACCAGAGGACTTTAAGGTGCCACTGAGGACTCATTTACTCGATGGCATACAACTGTGCATTAATTGTGTTTAGTAATTTTCTAATCTTGAAGTAAAATTGAAGCTACTGTATTCTGTATTATGAAAGTCATTGGTTTTCACTCTTATGCTGAAAATTGGTGTTTTAGAAGAACTATTAAAAAAAGAACAGCTAAAAATGAAAACATGAATTATTTCAGGCCATATATTATTTTTTTGTATTGATATCACTTTTTCTAAAAAAACTTCCTTTGAAGTTTTCGTCAATTTTACAGAACATCTGCAGAACCACAAGATTTACAATACCACAAACTGCTGGGCTTCACTGAAATTATGTGCAAATATTAGACCATAAAGCAAGTTAATGCAAACTTCAAACAGTCAAAAGGCAGCAAAAAGAATTCAATAACAGCTCCAGCTTTGTGTAATAAAGTCATAAATCAGGCATCTTCATAATAAAACCGCCAGATCCATTTCTGTTCCACACAAAACACTAGAACAGCCAGAAACAGACTTTCAAAAGTTCACAAGATTACAAACTATATGACAAATTTCATTGTATCTTGAATAATCTTTAGTTTTTGTGTGAGGTTTCTAACAGCTGGATCTGAAGCTAATTCAAACAGTTCATGACTGAGATGGGAATGTCTTAGTGTTGTTATTCAGCATCAGAGTGGCTCATTCCAAATCTGATTGTGCATTTCCACAAAGTTAGAAATGGCTTTACTTTGTTTTTAAGCCATAACCGCTATGAAACAATCTGAAAATAATGAGTTATTCTTCTGATTTAATCACATTCTGGACTCTGCTGTTATTGATGGAAGAGAACTTGGCCCTTGAATCATAGCAACCCTTCTGCAGGAGAAAAATCTGCACAGCTTCTGCAAATAACCAGTTCTAGGGCCACAGTGGAAACACATACAGTCTGCAGCCAGGATAAAATAAAAGGTGCAGAGAAACTTGGTTCCAGGGGAAACGTGTTACAGAAAGTTTATAAATGTAGGCTGAACTTCAGGCTTCCAGCAACTGAATATTGAGATTCATAACAATAACTTGCAGTTTCTTTTCTCTGAATTATGATTTTAGAGGTAAAAAGGAGACGGCAGTCCTACTGGGGATTCCACCCTAATAGCCATCTGATAAATTGATAAAAAGAAGATACATTTTTTAAAGCAAAAACAGATTGAAGCATGAAAAGGAATAATCTCACTTGCATTTGATCCTCAGAAACAGCCAGACACAACACTTTTTGAAGCTTTAACTCCTTTTTTTCCAGACCTTTAAATCTTTTAATTTACAGGGGTTGGACAATGAAACTGAAACACCTGGTGTTTGGTGTAGGGCCTCCTTTTGCGGCCAATACAGCGTCAATTCGTCTTGGGAATGACATATAGACGTCCTGCACAGCGGTCAGAGGGATTTTAAGCCATTCTTCTTGCAGGATAGTGGCCAGGTCACGACGTGATGCTGGTGGAGGAAAATGTTTCCTGACTCGCTCCTCCAAAACACCCCAAAGTGGCTCAATAATATTTAGATCTGGTGACTGTGCAGGCCATGGGAGATGTTCAACTTCACTTTCATGTTCATCAAACCAATCTTTCACCAGTCTTGTATTGGTGCTAAAATGAGAGGTGTTTCAGTTTCATTGTCCAACCCCTGTAAATTGCGTTAGCATCAAAACCATAAGCAGTTCATTTACAATTCTGTCTTTCCTCCTTAAATGATAAAAAGGGGCAAACTGCTTTATTTCAGGGCCTTTGAAAAATTGATGAGCAAAGTCGTTGTACAGAGCAGAGCACCTTGTAGTGGTTGCTTCAGCAGGCAGAAAGGGCACAGAACACCTTTTGGACTTTCTTCACAAACAAGAAGGAAAGACAAAACAGGAGTGAGATTTGTAAAAGAGGGACTCACACAGATGACCTCTCCATGACCTGAAAAAGTATTCTTCTCCAGGCAAGACTAAAGACGTGACAGAACTAAAGCAATTTGTGTTTTCTGCCTGACTTTCCTAAAGCGTTCTAACACTGAGATCCTTCATCAGCTGTTTCGACTCGCATGAGGCCTGAAAGAGGAAGTTTAAAGCAGGAACTATAGCTGAACTGAAGAGATGGCAGAGGAATTTCCGGCTTAGGGTTTTTCATGATCCATGACTTTTTTTATAGGCCAATTTGGTGGAAAACCTGCCACTCCATTTGAGGAGGATTCAAAAGCAGATGGTGGCACTTTGAAAGACCGCTGTGTTTTCTCCAAGGTCTGGGACAGTATGTGCATGTGAAGCATATGACTAAACAAAAAATGAAAGTAGCAGCCAAATGTAAAAGTGCAGGGGAAAAAAGATTAATGAAATCTGCTCCTTCTGTTATAAATATTAATGCAGATTTGCAGCCAACAAGCTTTTAAAGTGCATACCCTGAAATACGACTCTGACATTTTGCTGTTCGCTCTCATTGTTTTTAACTCACTTGGACAGACAGTGACAGCAGCTATTATAATCAGGAATCTTGAATACAGAGATGTGCTCTGTGGCTTTCAGTCAGCTACTCTGCTAATGTGTTAACAACTGGCAGCTGAATGCCAGGCAACAACAACAGTAATACCTTCTGTTTTCTGGGAGAACAGTCACAAGTTTGCATTAAGAAGACTGTTCTGGTTCTGGTCTGCTCTGCATCAGAACCAGAACCTGGAGCATTGATTCATTCTAGTCTGGATTGCATTTTTTTACTGCTACTCTTTATTTTGTTAATTTATTGTGTTATATTTTTGTGATGTAAAACACTTTTAACTAAGTTGTTGAAATGTGTAACAAATAAACTTGAATTGACTGTGTGTTGGTCTGTGTGATGGGAAATTTCATTTCTTGTGCTGAAGTCTCATGACTTGCTCTAAAACGCTTGAGAACCGCAACTCTACGTCTTCACCTGAAGCAGTGATCAAAAATATCACATATTATTCAGTACAAATGAAGACTCTGGACATGAATCTGTATTTAAACTAATCTTTGTCTTTTCAGTCATAAGAGATTCTTGACAGACTAACAGAATCATAATTTTATGCATTTACTCAGAGTAAAGTTTAATTCTGCCAGGAGGTTTTTGCTGACTGACCGGTCTGATTTGATCCGGTCTCCATGTGGTTCTGAGTCATGAACAGACAGCAGGTGTTGAACAGAGAATTTGGCTCAGGGCCTTTAGCTTCACCTGCCTTGAGCAGCTGTTTTAAATTATACCTGTGCCAGTCCTTTAATTTGGTTACATGGTCATTTGTTCTGCTGATTCAGAACAGATTCAGAATCAGTTGTAGAAATGATTCAAGAAAAACACATCCAGTCCTTCAGAGCTGCTACCCTGAAACTTTTAAATGGATTCTTTCTCTAACTGGAATCTGGGCACCCCTTGTCCTTTTCTTGGCTGTGAATGTATTCTGATCTAGAACAATGGTTCAACCAGCTGGTGCAACTTCTCCCCGAGCGTTGCCTTTTTTAATCTAGTGTTTGATAGCAGAGCGCAGCCGCAGAGCCCAGCAGGGATTTCATTGTTCCAGAATAGTGATGGATTCATTTTCAAAAAGCATTTGACGGATCAGTCTTAATTATCTCAGGTTCTGACCTTTGATCTGATCCCAGCCCAGGTCTCTTGGTGTCTTTACATGTCGTATTGAATTATTCTGTCAAAGCTTGTAGGTGTGGACTTTTCGCTGGGTGGATCAAATATTACTTTTGAAAGTAAAAAAAAAAAAAATGGCTTTTTTTGGTGGTTAAATTTAATTTCTGGTTATATTTGGTTCTTATGGATCAGTTCTGACCAATAGAACATTGATACACTGAAAAAACATTAAACCTTATAAAGTATTTTTGTCTACTTTCAAACACAAATATCCTTTTCATGCTTCATATTCTTGTTGAATATTTACATATTTGCTTCTCATTTAGACTCCGTAATTAACAACTTTTTTCTAGGTCGGCTCTGCAGTGAAAACTGAATAGTGTGTCAGAAAGTTTGGGTGCTCAGTTTGTGTTACGAGACATGAATGTAGAAACGGCAGTGCACCAACACTGCTATCTGTTCACCACAGGTCGGCTCCAAACCAAGACTTTACCTGTTTAAATACAAGATTGTTCCTTTAGTTAGAGTTAACAGAGTCCCATTCTGCCTGTTCCAAGTCATCTCTGCCTCAGTATTCAAGCTCCTTGGTTTCATTGTTCCATTGTTTCTGTATCTATGCTCCTTGGCCTGTTTGCCTCATGCAAGACCTGTAAGTTTGCATTTTTATTAAAATCCTCAAAATGCCTTTTTCAAGCGGCTTCCTGCACCTTCATCATGCTTCACCCACAAACAACATGGAACTATGTTGGTTGGAATCCCACAAAACCCTATTAATGTTTGTAAAGTTATAAAATGTAAAAAAAAAACTTCAGAGAGTTGAATACTTTTGCTAAAGGCAACTTGTCAGCGGATCATAGTTTACTTCAATCTCATGGTCTGCTTAAATAAACAGCTCTTCTTCATCAGAAACTCTTGATCTTTTTAAAACACTCACTTTCTAGCATCTCTTCTCCATCATGTTCTGGAGCTTTAGTCCAACAGCAGTTAAAATCAGTTTGGGTCAGAATTTATTCGAATCCGTGGATTCTTCTAATCACATTTAAACATTGTCTTTCACTTTATAATGAAGCATGATGAAGTTTAAGTAATGAGGCGCCACTGAGAGGCCCTTGTGCAGCTTTTCCCAAGTCCTTTAACTCGGAGCCTTGACCTTTTTAACTAGCAGAATTAATTGGGCTGAGCTAACCTTTCAGAGCCTATAGCTGGAAAGTAAATCCAGCGTTCCCGGGTCGCCTCATTATACCACACCGGCTTTGGAGTGTGAGCGATCTTTTTCCTGTATAGTTTGGGAACGCACAGGCCGTTTGGCAGATCAGGTGGGGAAAGAATTTCAGGTCAGTCCAACTGAGTCAGATATTTTAGGAAAGACGGGTCCGTAAGACCTGGAGGTGATTGGGAGGGGGCTGAGCGGTGATGCACTTCACTTTTTGCCAGTCTTCTTTGAGTTCATTATTAAAAGCTGTGAAGCAATTACTGAAAGATAGCTGAGCATGTAAAAGCAACAACAAAGCATTTACAGATGAGTCACGTGAGAAATGTTAAATTATTAAGGAGCCTAAAGGTTTAGCAGATAGATTAAAGCAACATTTTAAGGCAACATTTCTAAAACTGTGGGGCTGGAAGCAGATGACGCTTAAATTACAAAAGTATCGGTAAAAATCATGTTAAACTATATTATGTGCTTGTAAATAAAATTGTGCAGCTCTACAAAATAAGAAGGTACATAGGACTGTAGATAGGAATGCATGTGTGTAAAAAAATTCATGGCATAGACATTTTGTGATTATAAATCAGTGTATGAATCAAAAATTGTGAAAATATTTTGCCAACTTTTAAAGTGAAATACAGGAGAATGACAGGTAATGCTTACACCACCACTTTTCCAAAAACATTTTTTTTGTTTGTATTGAAAATAACTTTGTTAATTTAGGTTATCCAGCTTTGTTTTGTGCACAAATTAAACTGGGCACGATGTGCAAGTGCTGATAATGTGATGCACTTCATCATTCCCAAATGTTTTTTTTCCTAAAAGTTTCAGTACTGAAGTCGTTGTCAAACTTTTGAACTTTGTCCAACCGAAACGTTGCTACCTTGTAAAAGAGAGGCCACAACAACATTGTGTTTTCCTTGTGTTGCAATGGAAACAGGGCCTTGTTGTTTCCAGGTGGCCCCTTTGACTAGGCAGGTGATGGTGGACAGGCAGGTGAGTGATTTTCAGGAAGCTCAGTGAGGAGCAGGAAGAGAGAATCGTCAAAACGAAGGAGCATCAGATTTACGCCTGACACAGATCCAGGAGGCTCAGAGTGAATTTAGAGACTGAAGAGCAGAAAGAAAAAGAGGAAGGTCAAACTTACAAGGAGCAAAAGCAGAAAATGACTATCACCATAAGCACATACCAATCTGGTCATTCTTTCCTGCTCCTTCCACACCTTAAATACTTCTAGAATGTCATATCCACACAAAAACACACTTTCACACACTATGTGGCAGCACTCAGCACAGCAGGGTAGGAGGCTTTGTTTATAGGAAGTATAATAAAGGCCTGGTTTAGTGCAGAAACTAATTGATCATCTACCCCTTCCACTCCCTGAAAGTCCTGCCCTCAAACAAGGAATTATTAACTGTAACATCCAACCTCCACACATCAGCTGAGGATCAGGCCTCATCAGCTGTTTGTGACTCCGTTTAGTTCAACTTATTACATCTGGTTGGGAATTTGTTCTGAGGTCGTGACACTTTAATATGAATGTTAGTGACTACACAAAGTGTTTGCGTGTGTGGACGAGGCTGACATGATACACGCTGGCTGAGGGCTGCCCTGAAGCTGCTGCTTTTCCAAACTCCTGGGGTGTGTTGGTAACACATCTGTCAAATCTGTTGAAAACACTCCAGAGTCCAATCTGTCGTGGCACAATAATGTTTTGTTTCGCTGATGTTCAGAGGGCAGACACAGTATGATCAGGGAAATTCATGGCACCATGGATTTACTGAACGCAGCAACTAGCAGAGCAGAAGCTGTGACCAACCACAGCTTTGTTCACAGTTGCTGCATTCTTGTCAGTGGGAGAAAATGCATCCAAAGTGTCACATGCTTCCTCCTGTTTGCTGCATGCACAGAGCCATTCTCAGAACTGGCTGATAGGAACATTTAGCTACACCATGCTTGAGTTATTTCTGAGGCTGATAGCAGTGATGAGCAACTCCTGTGTAACAGAAGATGCTCCTGATCTGGGGGAATAGTTGACTACTTCCTAAATTATTTTACATTTATAGACTATAGTACCAGGGGAGCCTTAACCCTACCTCCTCTTATGTCTGGGAAACATGCTTAAAACATGTGTGACCATTAGTACAAAATGCTCTTTTGAACTTTGCAGTAACTATATATGGATGGAACAGTTACAGGTCCCAAGTGTCAGGACTGCTGACAGCGATGAGAACAATCTGAAGGATAATAAAATAGAAGTCAGCAATGACGACCGAAGCGCTGCCTGTAGCATCCAGATGGTCTCTTTTTATTTATTTGTTAATAATATTGTTTTTTATATAGCGCTTTTTGCAGTCATTTTGGACCACCCAATGCGCTTTACACACATTTATACACCGATACGCAGATCGGTAGGCAATTTGGGGTTAAGCGCCTTGCCCAGAGGCACATCGACATGTGACAGGAGGAAGCTGGAATCCAACCTACTACCTTCCGATTACCACTTCGCCACAGTCGCCACGTTAACAAACAAACCTTCTACAGTGCACAATTTTAACATTTTACATTACCACTGTCTTATCAAACTGGTTTACTTTTCTCACAAGTAATTAACTTCACACATTATCCTTTTCACATTTCCATCCTTCACTTAGAAGACAACCAAGGTATGATGTGTCAAACAGGATAAATCAACTGTTTAAAGCTTCACTGCTTTCAGCTGTATATTAACTGATATAAGCATCAAAATGTACTCTGATTTAAACTGAATACTGATCAAAATTAGAATTACAAGACTTACAAAACACATACAGAATTTAACTTAGCATTGTTTCAGTTTTAACCTCAATTCCCACACTTCATGAACAAAGAAGTGTGGCTGGACTCACGTAATTTACATCTGATTACTCTTTATGAGTCAACAAGCAACTTGCACCAAATATTATTCAAACAAATGCAAAACTCATGAAACCTGGAGTTAGTAAGATATAACACCTAACACCACATGTTGTCAAATTGCCTGAAAAAACTGGCAACTATTGGCAAAACGGCGCAGAGAAAACATAACACAGTTACGGTTTAATGTTACATACAGGAGGTAAACAACTTACAGAGCTGTGTTTTCAACTGAAGGATAATAATATATAAAAGTCAGCAGACCGAAGCGCTGCCGTTAGCATTCAGATTGCGTCTGAAGCAAACCGGAAGTCCGCCCCAGAACCAACCCGGAAGCAACGCCCCCCAAATAAAGGTTCCGCTTCGTCACTACTGCTCCCATCCCAACATCAGGAAAGATCAGTCAATGCAGGCAGATTAACATGCCGAAATACCAACAAAATAGAATTTGTTCATTTAAAAAAAAAAAAAAAACTAGAGTAAATTATGCATGAAAATATTTCAAAATTATAAAACAACCAAAATAATGTGGTGGCATTTTTAGGTGCAACATAGAACTAACATCCAAACTACTGAAGCGTCATTTCATTATGTGTTTGTGATTAACTGTGGTAACATCACCACCTTTTACAGGATAAAATAAATGGCTAACTTTTGGAGTTGCACATTTTGCATATGCTGTTTGTTTAATTTCTGCACCGCACTCAAAAAGCAAGCAGCACTTAACACACGGAGAAGCAGCCATGGCCTTTGAGTTAGCAGATGGGAGCAATTTGCTTGTGCTTTTAATATTGAGAACAGTGTGTGACTGGTCGTGATAAAGCCAGCAAAACATCTCCCTATTGGAGATTTACAGATTCTGAAAGTGTGGATTCTAAGTTTTCTAATGATGTCAAACAAAATAAAAAGAAATAAAAAATAAACCTGATTAGCTGTCTGGTGGAGTTTACAAAGGCAGTTTATTTACAATATTTAAAAATGAACTACTAACTAGCAGTGAGACTTATGGCTCTTTGAAGAGAATCGTTTCACTTTGAAGAGTAGCTCAAAATATCCACTTTGGAAATGTCAGTTTCTTCTCAGAGCTGCTGGTCCGGACCAGATCAAGTCATTTCTCCAAACTTTAGTGATGTGGATCATTTTTAATGTGTTTCTGAATATTCTAAGAAGCTATATAGTGCTGATTGACATCAAATGTCAACTTAAGGAAGTTTTTTTTTTTTAAAAAAGCAGCATTTCATCTCTTAATGATGTTCTTTGGATGTAATAACCTCAAAATGGATTCACTAAAGATAAAAACACCAGTAAACACTTTGTATGAAATACATACTGTACTAATTTTTGATCCATTGTCAGGTCACATGCTGTGTAACACAGAGGCGAGGCACAGTGAGAAATCTCTGCACCGCTTGATTGAGGTTGAGACCCGTCTCTTTCTTCTGTAAAGCCAGCAGATCAGCAGATTGCTTTCATCCCTGTTTCTTATCCTCTTTTAAAATTAATACCAGCTTTTATCTTTTCTGCACAATTAGTTTTAGAAGCAAATCCTGCGTTGCATCTGGTCTAAGGATTATATGGATATGCAAACTGGTTTGTGGACATTGTACAAGCACACAGTTACCTTTTAACAGCTCAAACTACTGCTTACAAGTATCATACTTTTAAAATGCAACTCATTTCTATCTAAGTTTGTTTCTCCACTTTTAGGTGCATGAAGTAGATTCTGTTTTACAGATTTATTTGTAACTACAAGCTTTAAATCCCTGAAATAATTAGGAACACTGTCAATAAAATGTTATTTTGTTCAGGCAGCAGACACATCTGCCGCACCAATGCAATCAAAGATGCATGATGTCAGTTTTCCATCAAGTTGTCCATGAAACAGCAGCCCAAGCAAAGGGCATCGTCTCTGTCAAGAGGCTGATCGGGTTTGAAGCTGGAGCCTGACCAGAAGTGCAAACTGTTCTCTGAGCATCTATTTCTGGGCTTCACATGACATTTAATGCTGCGGTGCCTACAAGTGTTTTTTTTTTTTTTCAAAATAAAAAAAAGTGTTATGATCAGGAGAGCTGACATAAAGCTGACACGGCTGAAAAAATTTTTCAGCTTAGTCGCTAAATCTTACTGTGATATAACTGAACACCAGCTCTCTCTGTGGATTTTAAGGACAACTAAGAACAGAAAAGCACTGAGGAAACCAAACGTCAGTGTTGGAACATGAAATCTGTTTGTTTCTTTTGTGATTTGTGATTTCTGAGTGAGTTTCTTTTCTCTAGGAGATTGAAAAATAAATGGCCTCTTGTCCTTATGCTAACTTGTCAGAGACATCTCATCCTGCTGCTCTTCTCCAAACAAACATGTAATCTCCATGTCTCATAGGAATGCAGTCCCGCTTTCACCTTTTCACAGTGACACCGTGGTTAAAGCCAAAGCATCAGTCTTGTCACTTGTTCGCAGGTAAACAGTCTGGAATGAAGTTTGCTGTCTGCATCTGATGCTGTGGCGTCAGGGAGCTTTAGAAACAAAAAGCTTGTGCAGGCGTCAAACACCTGCAGACATTTGATGCCTTAGGAATGACATTTGGTTGTCATGGTATGTATTTATATATTTTCCTGAATGAATATACTGGTTATAAAAGTCTGCAAATTTAAAGTGGCAGATTCATCATAAAATTTCACTGTTATTCAAACTACATGATTTTGTAGGCATTTTGGTGATAAGCAAAGAAGATACACACAATAAAAACAGGATATGTGCAGAGGTGAGTGAAGGAAAACTGAACACAGCTGTGGTGGCGTCTGCCATCTGACTCCAGGCATGAAACAAAACAGCAGGAAGTGAGAAAAGGAAAGGAAGCAGATCCCAAAACCATTTACCATGACCGTGAACACGTTCCTCAAATACAACACAAGAACAGATGCATTCTATATTTTGTTTGACCATCAGAAAGAAGAGTCTGTAACCGCTGACCACCAGGGATTACCTGCAGCATGAAGCCCTGAGGGTGCTGCTAGCTTCAGCAAGCATTACGCTGCATGTTATTTATGCTCTGAGTTTAAATTCCATGTAGGTTTGAAAATGAAACAAATGTTACAGTTTTGGTCTTTAATCCCACAGAGACTCTCAGGTGTGAAAACACCCTCAGCTTTTTACTTTTTAAAAATATGATGAAAAACATCCATCAGTTTCCTTCAGTTTCATAGTTATTCACTTCTTTTAGTTTTATTACACAAAATAAAACAATCCTCAGGTTTGTGGTTTTAGTGTAATTAAAAGCCTAACATCTTTTACATTTAAAAAGAATAATAAATTGTGCAGATGCATTTGAAGAGTAATTTAATTGCCATGCAAAAACAGAATCGATTATTGTTCTCATTTCTTGTTCCTAAACATTTTGCATCTGCAGTGCAAGAATATTTCATCCGACTTCATATGAGAGAATAATTCTGACTTTCTGTGTCAGAAAATGTCAAAAATAACAACAGTCTCACAGTCAGTCATATCCTGAGACCAATAATCTGCAGAACCTTTACTGAATTCAAATGCTGCCACCAGCTTCTGCATTATAGATGTCACAGCAGTACCTGCCTTCCTAGCGTTGCTCCTCCAAATTCAATGTGGCTCTTTGCTGATAATTTTTTTTGAATATACGAGCACCTTGGGAGCAAAGACAAACACATTTCCAAAACAGCAACCGTTTTAATTGTTTTTTGCATCTGGATAGGATCCTTTTGGGAATATTAACAGGCTCTTATGAATGGGAATGTTTCTCAAATAAGGCAGGGATAAGAAACGCTTCTGGAACAATTTTTCAAACTGGTTGCTGATTTTCTCCTCTCATGCAGCTGTTGGATGTTATCAGTTCAGTTCACAGCATTAAGCAGACTCTCCAGGGCCTGATGAACTCCTCATTCCTACCAACTCAACCTGAGGGGTTTTTAAAGACATTTCCTGTTCCAAGAAAAAGACCGTTGACTGAACCGCAGCAGCAGCAGCAGCAGCAGCAGCAGCAGCAGCAGCAGCGGTGGTATGAAACAAAGATCCACTCAGCTCCACTGTGGCTTTTATGTTTATTTGCCAAGTTCATTTTTAACATGGGAGGTAATTCTTACTCTGCGTGTCTGCGCTCTTTTATCAGCTGATTCATGCCGGAGTCATCCTGGAATTGGAACTATTAATGGGCTGAATTCAGCCTGACTCGGTAATTATGGGGTAGACATTGTTTATCCAAACAAAGGAAATGCACTGCTCTGTTTGCATGCTCTTTAGGGCCTAATGACTATTTGTCATGTGTAATTACACTGTCAAGTGGCTCACTGACATTCTTGGCTTCACAAAATTCCAAGCTTTCACCCAAGCATGGGAATCAATCCTCTTCCAAATTGTGTGCCAGCTTTTGTCAGAACAATTCGACTTGAAGAAAAATAAAAAAAAGCACAATTCTACTTTATATGCTAAAGATTTAGTCCAGGTAAGAATGCCTTATCTATATGCAAATTATAAGTTATCAACTTCAATAACTGTTGAACGCGGTGTCTCCAAACATGCTCCTGCCTTCATTTGTCAGGCTGCCAGGGTGGCCCAGTTTTTAATGCAAAGCATTTAATCTTTAGAGAGGTGGCAGCAAACACAGACAAATAGTCTGTGGAAGAAGGAGCAGGTAGTTAACAACACACATTGCCAGCGATGATAATGAGTTTTGTTTGTGTTGCCCACTTCATCTTTTTAACAAATGATTTAAAAAAAAAAAACGGCTCGTCAAAGGGAAATGAGAAACACTTCTGTAATGCTAATTGTAGCCGTTTTCTCTTTTCAACATTCTGCAGCTCTGGGAAAGAACACAGGAGGAGTCCATGATGAGAGACAAACTGCTGTTCAACAAACATCTGCAAACTATCAGATGTGCACACACACCCACACACACACTGATGACCTGCTTCATATCGTACAGGTTATTTCTCATTGCTTCAGGGCATAAACAAATCAATGACATCAGTTAGAAAGAAGACTGAATCTGACTTTTTACTGCATGTTGATGGCATCAATCAGATGCACTACAAGGGAAATTGGTGTTAGAGATTAGAGCCAGTCATTGCCATATCAATGTCCAACATCCTGCAGTTGTTAAGGGTTTGGAGACGTTTTATACTGTATTCCATGACCAGCACAAAAACCACAATGTTCCTGCTGAATCTGACATTTCCCAGCAGGCTTTATTCCTCCCAGTATATTCTGATCCCAAACCTAAATTAAATATTTACAGTTGATTTTGAGATTTGGTCCGTATTCACAGCTGTATTTAAAGTTGTGAAAATCAGAATTACAGAATACCCCAGAACCTTAGCGAGGCCTTATTATGACCGCTGCAATGCTCCTCTTTAGTACAGTAAGCTACATACAGTAAGACCCTTACAGAGTCGACAGCTTGGTTTTGAATCTGATGGACCACAAACACATCTCTCTTTGTTTCCTCAAATTAACAGAAATGTCCAGGCGTCCAAACGTTGAAGTGAAAGAGGCTAAACATTGTAAAACTCTGACAAGAAATTACTCAAACACTTTTTCCTCAACTTCTTTCAAAATGTATTATTTCCATAAAGCCCCCTATATGAAAAGAATGAACAGACCAACATCTACTTGATTGCTCTGTAATTATGTGCTGTAAGAAGTGCACAACCTCAGCAGCAAAAGGCCTGGGGAAAGGAAAAAAGAATCAGCCGGTGCAGCTGAAGTGTGACAGAATCCAGTGGTATCACTGCTCCGGTTCTGCTTTTGGAGCAAGACGCTCACTTGCTTTACATACTTTGGAGATCCAAATTATACGCCTTACTTTAAAGTCAAAATGTGTGCTTGCTACAGGAAATGCATGCAGGCTGTCGAGTCTGGATATTGGTTTCATGCCAAGAAATTCAGTTGCAGTTTCAAAGATTTTCAGTCCCTTTATCTAAAACTCAAGATGTTCTATAAGATCAAAAATACATTGAATTTCAAACATTTTGATGTTTAGCTCTACTTATATCTTCACCTAAATGTTAAGAATATTAGGACTGCACATCGTCTTTCTCTGTAACATTCTATTTCTTTTAGCAATATTGACAAAGTTCAATAAACAAGACAACCATTAATCACATTCTTCCTGTTAGTGGTTCCAGAATAGTATCAGTAACCAAAATTCACCATGAACTATTAGTTCATGCCACCATCTGCATCGAATGCCACCATCTTGAGCATGAGAGCAGAAGTTGATGTAGTGTTGATAAGCCAGCACTTTATCGTCCTCGTCTCCCCGCCTCACTGCACTGAAGTTATTTTTTACACCTATAAGTTAAAGGCTGTTGTGTCGCTAACAGCATGTGAACATGACATTTACACAATAACCCACATCAACCATGTAAAAACCTCTCTCTTGCTAAACCTGTAATTGCTTTCCATTTCTGTCTTTTTTACTCCTTTTCATTTATTTAAAACATTTAATAGCAAATAATTTGAAGGAAAGGAATTGAACTGCTAAATGCCAAAATGTTCAGGTAGGTTTTAGCCTCACAGTGGTAGACCTGACTGACTGAAATACAGAGAGCCTCAGTAGATAATTTTAAATAATAGCAGCTGCATAAAGGATTTGCTCCAGGTTCCAGCTCTGTAGCTCTCCACTGAGTGGTTCGTTGTAACCAGCAGCTCCACAGGACCTCAGACATTTTATGTGTAGCCATTAAGATAGAAGAGTAGGTGAAAGTTTCCTTTATTCTACACAAAATGTAATACTAGTAAGGAAGAACTGAAATTAATAATAAATAAGCAATCTTCTACTCAGGGCTCTGGAGAGGAAGGTCCATCACATAGTCATGTGTGATCAGATTTAGGAGGAGCAGTTCAGTTTTCATCCTGGATGTGGAACACTTATCCAGGATGAAAACTGGATGAGCCGTGTAAACTGGTTCGCCCAACCAGTTTACACGGGTTTGTGGACATTCAGTGGAGTTCCTCTGGGGTTCTTTGGGAGTGCAGGGTTCCAGGTCCCTTATTAGGTCCCTCTATTAACATTTTGCATTAACAGCAAATCTGATTTTTCTTCCAAGTGAGGCTCCACCGAGGTTACCTTTTCTCACTGAGTCTGTTGAAAACCTTTATGTACAGAATTAGGAACAGCTAAAGTGTTGAGGCGTCTGCTATGATGAAAGCACCATACTTACATCTGTGGTAATTTACCTACATTCCTACTATGCTTATCTATGGTTACTAGCTCTAGGTAGTGACCAAAACAACGAGATCCTCGCTATAAGCAGCTGAAATGACTTTTCTCCACAGGGTGTCTGGGCTCTTGCTTAGGGACGGAGTAAGGAACCAGTTAAGGTGGCTCAGGCATTTGGTTAGGATGCTCCTGGTCACCTTTCTCTTGGTGAGATGTTCCAGACCCGTCCCACTGAGCGGAGACCAAGAGGACGACCGAGGACACGCTGGCAGGCCGATGGCTCTCCACTGGGAACGCCGAGGCATTCCCCTGGAGGAGCTGGCCCAAGTGGCTGGGAGGATGACGTCTGGGCGACCCGAACCCGGATTAAGTGTTAGATAATGGATGCAAGGACGGATGGAAAAACAAAATGTTCACCTCTGGTCAACTCTCTGCTCTCACTCCTAGGGCCAATTTAGAGAAACGGATTGACCCTCCATACAATTGTTGGTAGGTCTGAGATTTGCTTGAAACTTGAACATGTGATGCTGTGGGCCTGAGTCTCTTTCCATTTCCATGTGAATCATTTTAGACTTGCAGATCTGCATTACAATAAATGCATTAAGATAATCTGGTCAATTTACCCAAATAAGTGAACATGGTTCATTTATCTATAAGGATTATAAGAACATAAGTTCTCAAAAATATCAAAACCAATATTTAAACCGGAATATGAAATTGATTTCTTAGTCTTTTTGCTTTTTTTTTTTTTTAACTTTATTTCTAACTACTCTATGTGCATCTCTCTTTTTGGAGGCCATGTTTGAATTAAAACTTATTTATATTCACTATTCTTGAACCTGCAACATTCATATATCTTTTTCTCTCTGGTTATGACAGATTGACTAAATGAATCAAATTAAACACTTGATTGTAACATTTGTGCGGCTATTAAACTGGACAGGCTTTTCCTGATGAAATGAAGCACCATTTCCATCTGTTTTAAACATCCTTTCACCTCTTCCTGGACATAAAGGGTTAGTGTGAACCTGTTGAGATAGACTTGCCAACACATGCCTGCTGAGAAGTGCCTGGCTGCCTATTCTTCCATCTGTCTGCCTGCAGAAATCCCATCCATAAAGGAAAATTGTCACCAGAATCCAGAAGAGGAAAAGTCTTTTTTTCCCATTCTCCTTGAGCGTCAGGGAGTTGCGTATATCTAATACACTTGAAGGCAAAAATGGTTGCGATCCAATGAGTCCGAGGCAGATGATTTAAGCCTTAGAAGCCCTGAGAGCTCTAGTCCTTATCTGGTCCTCGTTCCCTCAGCAGACGGCGACTGCAGGAACGTCTCCTCCAATCGTCTGTGCTGCAAACACTCTTATCTCTGCCTTTTTGCATAGCCTCTTCAGGCACTCAGAAAATTGAGCTACATTTCATTTTACTGCATGTTAACACTTTTATCTTAAAAAGCAACATATGATGTATGGATTTGAGATAAAAATTCACTTCATATCCATCTAAATCTTTATGTTCCATGTTTATTTCTTTTTTTTTTTTTTAGAATAGTAGGTCAGTCTTGACATAAGCTTCACTTTTGAACACTTTAAAAAATCCCTCATGCAAATGCAGTTTCTCCATCAAATAATCATTCCTGAATGTCCCAAAAACTCTTTTCCACAACAAAAATCAATAGTGAAAGAAAGAAAAATGCCTCAAAGCTAAGCAGCAGCTAAAGCTAGAATTTTGTTCCAGCTGCTTTGAGTTTCCTGCACGTTTTCCACACAGCCTATTAGCCAAGGTGGAGTTTATCAAGCTGCAGCACCAAGCAACATTTAAAACACAGAGCAAATTGTGTTTGTGTAGCGGTGAAGCACACTACATCACTGTAATTGCAGGCGCAGCATGGACCATGAACACCTCGCATATACGCTCCCCCAAACACGTAGAGCGCAAACCAATAAAACAAACTTTAAAATGTGGGGAAACATTTTTCCTCATTTCTCTGCAAGAAAAGGAGGTAAACATTAGACGTCACTTAACACATCAGTGATGGAATATTTCTGAGGCGGGGAGGCGATGTGATTAAGGCTCCTTACATATGGTGTTATCCAATTAACTCGTCACGTATTGTTGAGTGTTACGGTTAAATGTTACAAATACACAAAATTAGATCTTGCTGGATTCCATAAAAACACACAGTGCTGCTGCAGAAGTCTGCAGGAAATGTGATGCTAAACCTCTTTGTCTCCTTTGTGTATGACAATGAATAGTAAACAGGATTACTGTGTTT
Source organism: Brachyrhaphis roseni (assembly GCA_903066815.1). Classification (NCBI taxonomy): domain Eukaryota; kingdom Metazoa; phylum Chordata; class Actinopteri; order Cyprinodontiformes; family Poeciliidae; genus Brachyrhaphis; species Brachyrhaphis roseni. The sequence continues at coordinate 94,367 of CAEFZY010046728.1, forward strand.
TTGTGCAAAATTAAAAAAAATGACTGGAGTTAGAGGTCTTATTGTGCCATCTTTTCCTAGAGCAGTTATAAGGAGGAGATGCTTATGAATTAAAATAGCCTGAGTTCCCTGGCAAAGACAATAAATTTACTTTGCAATCTTTCAGTCATGGACTAGATGGTTTGGCAATAATAAATATAGCAAGGTATGATCTATGCAACCTTCCAAAACTAAGTAGTTTTACCCTCAGTTCTTCTAAAGAAACTACTTTAGCTTTGTCTCATAAAAAAGATCATAAAAATATTCCCTGTACCCTGAGTGTCTTTTTATTTGTCATTTTGTGCAGAAATAGACATTAAGAGACATTAAAAACTGTTACAAGTGGAGTTTTTATTAAACTTTTAGTTAAAACATTGCCCAGTTCTTTATCCTTTTTGGCCAGTTATTCAGAGGACCTGAGGACTCCATCACCCTCAGAGCTGCACCACTTTATGATGTGTTGTCAGAGTAAAATAAGAAGGCTTGTGTTTTCTTGTATCTGGTTATTTTAACAAAGGAAATAAAACAAAGGTCCTTAGATTCAATCCTTTCTGTTTCTTCTCTTTCGGCTTTTCCCTTCAGGGGTCGCCACAGTCAATCATCGCTCTCCGTTTAATCTGATCCTTACACCAACTAACTTCATGTCGCGTTTTGGTCTTCCTTTCAGCCTCCTGCCCAGTGGCTCCAACCTCGGCATCCTTACGTCCTTACATTAAAATATAATCATTGTCTCTCCTCTAAGCATCTCCAAACCTTCTCAGTCTGCCCTCTCTGCCAGAGCAACCAACATGATCTGTCCTCATCCTGGTTCCATTCATCTCCATCAGTCCAAAGAAAATCTCAACATCTTGAGCTCTGCAGCCTCCAGTCTCTTGTTTCCTCTTGGATCTCGTCTCTAAACCAGGAGTGCCCAGTATGTCGTATGTCTACTGGATGATCTCAAAGGGAGTTTAACCATGCTGACTTACTCTGTTTCTGTGTCGAGTAGCTAGCCTCCAATTAACTTAACTAAATAAGAGAAAGAGTCTAACAAGGAGTGTCTTAGCTGGTTAGTGTAAGAAGCATAAAACCAACCACTTCCATGTGAAATAGGAGGAGGATTTTTTCCTTACATCATTTTCTAAGTGCATTTGACTCATCTGTCAGTGTGTCCTTGCTATTTCAAAGAAGGGAAATATGGAGCAGCATTTTCCCACATGAAGATAATAAAGTCTAAATACCGTTCTACCACAGTCCAGTACATACCTCCACCTCTCTTCAGTTCCTCCTTTGTTTCCTTTACTTGCATCCTGCTCCCACTCCAGATCACAATATCATCTGCAAACGTTATAATCCATGGGGACTGCTGTCTAACCTCATCTTTGGCTTTATAGAGTTAATATCAGTTGGGATGTTCAGGAGACATCACAAGTTTATCATTTCGAATGAAAAGAAAATTTCAAAGTTGAATTCTTACCCTGTCATTGACCAAATAAGGAAAGATATTAATACCAGCAGAATATAAAGATGGTAGAGGCAATGAGCTAACGGATACCACACATGGAAAGTAAACATGTAGTAAAAAAACAGCGTTGAAAGTAGAAACATATGTTGGAGAATGCCAAATAAGGCCTGGTGCCTGTTTTGTCTGTGAAAGAGATTTCCTGATGTTTAAAGATCATCAGGAATTCTCCTGTGATTCAGAAACCTTCCATATAATTCATTCATTTTAAATGAAATTCTTCACTTTTCAACTGAAGCCATTTGTTCTGAACCTTCCTCCCTGAAGTTTCCCCTCATCATCACTTTGAAAACAGCCACCCATCATACACGTCATTCTGCTTCACAGCGATCACTACCATTCAGGAAACCTTAGCTAACTGTGTATCCTAAAAAGCACCAGTGTTTAAGAATCCCTGAATTTCTTTTGTTGTGGTTATGATTCACATACACAGCCGCTTTGCTCTGCAAAGTCTTTCTTTGCAGAAAGCGTTGTAGAATAAACAAATGTAGAAATACTGCTTTTCAACAGTTTTGTACAAACTAAATCATTCATGAATAATTTTTTTTTTCTTTACCCGCCTACAGTAATTGTCACATTCTTTCAAAGAGCATACTATACTTTCCTTGGGTAACAAGTCATACAAAATATCCTTTCACTAACTGGAGGCAGCATTATATTATGAAGTGATATAGAAGCATCCTGGTTGAAGCACCATGACTCTGGCTTTGCTTCAGAATAATATATTCCTGTAGAGAGTAATCAGAAAACACCAGTTTAATCTTCTCAACTCCAATGGCAGCACTGGGACACTAAATCATTTTCATTATTAAAGCACACAAGAGTCGGTTGCATGCTGATCGCACAATGCATTTTCACCACAATGGATACATTAGACTCAAAGGAACAAGCAAGAGAGACTCATATACCCCTCAGAGTAGAGAAATGGAGAGAGATATAACCCTCAGACTGACTGTTCATTTGATTAACGTGGCACACAGAGGAAAACAAAACATTTGCAAAAACCAACATGGTGTATTAGGAGCCAAAGTTTTGCTACCAATTGTTAACATCTGACCTGGAATGGCTCTTTGTCACTTTTTAGAACTAAATGCATCATTTTAAAACAGTTTTTTCTGCAGGTTTTTAAATCCTGAACTCACAGCCACCATGCTGCGTCCCAGGCAGAACACAGATGACTCCAACATTAGCGCTAGACGTGTTGTTGAGCCAACATCAACGACCTGCTAAGATGACAAACAAATGACCAACTGTGGAAACATCTCATGCAGTGACAGTGAGAGATTCTGGACATTGGTGTTAGGAAACCAAATTAAACATTTCTCTACTGATTTTAATGCAAATACAAATTTTGCTTGATGATGTGAATATATTTGGTAATAATTTAAAAAAAATCACATTTATGACAATTTTCATCATATCCTGCATTCTTTGCATCATTTTGAACACACCAGACTGAAATGATCCATTTGAAAACTTCATGAAGCCTAACATTTCCTTCTATCTGGAAGATTCAACTGAATTTAAAACAGATATTTTTATGGTTGCCTTTTTTTCTTTTTCTGTTTTCTTTGCATGAGGAGAAGAATATTTAACTGGACTAATGAAACAGATTTCCATATTCAGAACTCAAACAACATTTTCTGCTTTTTTTTACATGACAAACATGAAATGAGCACTTCAGCTTATCCTTCCATCAGTAATCTGCTCTCTGTTCAGGAGTGAACAAAGTAAGTAAACTGAGATGTTTGGGGGCAAAGTTTGGTTAATTAGTACAGAAAAAAGACATATATCTTTCTTTATCGATATATTAATAAAGAAAGATATTAAATATTTTTCTTTATTAATATATGTCTCACTGACTCAGTATATCTCATTGTGGCTGAAAAACTCACAGCACGAAGGCAAAGCAACGACGTTCCCGTTTCCACTAAATTAAATAGAAATGTATTTACATCATTGTCACCGACTATAGCTATTTATTTCATCATCAATCAAAATTTACTGAAATTAAAAACCTTTGTGTGTTGTCTCAAAAAAGTGATCAAATGTTATCATTGTTGTTGTGAATGAACCTCAGACTTATTCTTAAAAGCTGCAATCACAACCCAGGACTATCGGAAACATTTAAAGGGTATGAATGTTATGCAAAGCACAGTAAGTACCTCACTCTACTGCAAATTCATAAAATATTTATGGGGATTGTGTCCGCTCTCCTTTGTTGTATATTTTATGCACTAATGACTGTAAAAATGCCCTTTAAAACAGAAACTTCCTCACGTTTGCAGATGACCTTGTTAATGTCGGTGTGAGGACAGAGAGATGTAATGTGGATCTGCTCTTGACCACTTTGTGAAGTGGTTTGATGAGCATCAGCTGTAGTTGAATATCTCTTATGGGAATCGAGGACAAAGCTTTCAACTTTGACCAACGCAATACAGAAATGACCAAGAAAGGCCAGCAAATATTCTCTAAGAGAGTTGAATCTTTTAGAATTGATAATATACAAATGATTTAACTTTATAGATCTGTTATTGAGTCTGATAAAACATAGATATAGCAAGAATCTCTTCTCAGGTTTCTGAATATGACTAGACCATTAAAGCTCTTAAGCAAATATGACCAGGCTTGGTGTGCATTAAAACATTTGACTACATAGATGTTGTTATTATTAGTGTGATAATTGTGTTGACATGTGTGACTGCTGCTGTGAACCACATTTCTCCATGTGTGACAATAAAGAACTGAACGGGTAGAAAGTGTGACTGATAGTGATGGGAAAATGCAGCTTCAATTTACAGTTTACCTGTTTCTGTCTTTTAATGGCCTTTTAATTAAAGGTTAAAATCGAGTTCAGACCAGATAGTTGAGTAAAGATCACTGTTTAGCACTAATAAAGAAGCTGGAGTTCATTATCGTATTTTCTGTTTATGTCTGCTGAAGACTCCAACACAAACAGAGCGACGCCTTCATGCACTTATTCCTTCCCCTCAGTTCTCATTGAATGACTCTCAACTTTTCTGCATGCTCACATGACAATAACTGCAGTGGCAGCAGGAATAAGTTCATTTTACTGGACACATTTCCTCTTCGTTGTATGGTTAGAGGCCCTGCGGGACTCCCTACCCTCTATCACCAGGAAAAAGTCATTCAACCTGGACGGGGAGACAAATCTGCAAAGCCGGATCGCTGTTCCCCAGCACCACATCTAACCTTTTTATTGATATTCTAATGCTTTCACTGCAGGAGTGTTTTCATGGCGAGAGGAGCTTCTGTCCGTTCTCCTCGCCTCCAACAACTGGCCTCTCAGCACATTTATAACACATTAAAATATGCTTGGTGGCTCCCTTGGTGTTGCCCTTTCCTGCACCACATGCACTCATATGTGGCATATCATAACAGTTTAATGTCCATCAAAAGTGCTTCTGTCTCTGGGCGCTGCTCCAACATTCACAAGGAAAAGTTACAACATAAACCTTTTAAATGGAAACTAAAAGCTAAATCGGCAAAAACTGAAGTAGCTTCCTTTCGATGTAACACCTGACTCAGTCTTTACAGGCCTCTGATGAATATAGCTGCATCCAGACAGTTCTGGGAAGGAATACACATTTTTCAGGCCTCTTTGGAATTAACAGGTCATATATATTTCCTCATTGCCAACTCCAAAAATCTGCTCATTTTCTCCTGAAAGCTGAGACCAAGCTTTTTCTGATTCCTACATTGATTATAGAGGCTGATAAGCATCGAGCCATGGGAGAGTCCGATCAATAAGGGCAGCAAGCTTCAGCACTCCGACTGACTTCCTTCATCCTCCTTTTTGCTCCTGTTTGAACGTCTCTCTACTTTTGTCTCTATAACATGTTTCCCCTCCTCTAATATTTCAGCTGTTGCCTTCCTTTTCTGCCTTGCTTTTATATAATGAAAAACTTTTAATACTAGGTCGGAAACTGTAGGTTTTCTCTTTCCAGTTGGGCAACATGGAGATGCTGGTGAAATGTGGCAGATTCAGGTTAACTGCTGAGAAACAGAGCAGATAGCTGGACATGCCAACGGCGGATCTACAAGCCAGCAGAGAACAGATCAGCCATTAAAGTTAGAAAACAGTGGTTTAGGATTCAAATGAGGATTTTAGAATCCAAATCAGACTGTTTCACATTAAAATATACTTGGTAATTTCAATTCAAATCAATACAAAAAAAAATAATTGTCTTTATTTTAAGACTCTTCAAAGCAGGGGCGCCGCCAGGAATCTTGGGCCCCATGACAAAAAATGAATTTGGGCCCCCCCCACGCAGCTGCTGTTACAATTTTCTGAGTCTATCTGACTTCAATTTTAAAGGCTTGCAACTGACTTGCTTTCTTTGGTCCAACACTGATAACTAGCACAATATTTACTGCTCATAAATTTTACATGCAACAGTCCGCATACAGTATGCAATAGGTTGCTTAAATTTTTTCTATTAGTTTCAGTTTACTGAAATATCTCTCCCCATAAGCAATGTGCAAAATATACATGAAGCAATCCAGACTTCTCAAAAAATGCTATGTAGCTGCATTTTATTCAAGCTGCAGTACATAACTTTAATAAAAAATATGATTTCTCCATATTTGTTAAAGCTGGCTCTGTGTCATGACAGTTTGTTATGAGATAGATAATCTGTGAAAACAATCTATCTCCTCCACCTGCTCCCTGAGCTGCTATTACTGGCTAAAGTAAAGCAACGTTCCGACCAAAACAACCAATCAGAACCAGGAGGAGGGTCTGAGTGCTGTCAATCATCCTCATTCACTCACTGCTAAATGTGCTAATGGTTGAGAAACAATATATCATTACAGGAAACCGTTTATCTACAGTAATTGGTAGCTATGCTAACTAAACTGAGCACTCACAACAGGCTATGCTAGCTGCAGCATAGGGATGAGCAGCCACATGAGATTGTGATTGACAGCACTAAAATTCTCCTGCCCCTGACTGGTTGTTTCTGGCGTCCTCATCACAACTGAAGGATGAGGTGGTTTAAACTTCCTCCTCTCTGCTCTGCATCCATGAAGCTCCCCTTTAACCCCTCTGGGATTTAGGGTCATAGTTCAAGTATTCTTTGAGCTTTTGAGAAGCTAATAAGATACTCCTGTTTGTACAAACTACACCTTATTGCCATGGTTATGCATTATTACAACTGTCCAAAACAAAAAGTTAGGAAAAAATCCTTCCAGCTGTACAGCGTTCAGAACCAGAAGAAATATTTTTCCAAACATTTAAACCTCCCAAAAATCTGAACAAAAGTCTAGAAAAATTCCAAAAAAAAAAAGTTAAATACTGATTCAGAATTAACAGTGTTGTTCCAACATGCTGCCACTAAAAGGAAACTGGTTCTAATTTCTTTATTTGGTCAGAAATTTTGCAGTTTTAAACAAACATTGACATAAAGTCAGTTTAGACTAATTTTATTGTTGCTAAATTAATCTGTTTAAAACTTGTTGGATATCAACTAGTTTTTTTGTGCAAATGTGATGTTAAAGTTTGTTAAAATGATTTTCCTACCTTGACACAAGCGGAATAATAAAAAAGCAATAAAATGTATGCGTCAAAAAAAAAAAACAAACAATGGAATAAAGTTAGTGATGTTTTTTTTGCTCCATTCAAAGTTTACAGTAATGGAAGAATTAAACTATTTTTCATCAACAGAAAAGCAGAACATGGATGTAAAAACCGATAGATTCTGGATCTAAACTTTCACATCCAATTCAGCTCAGCAGTCATTTTTTCTCCATTAATCACAATGTTGTACCTGAGAGTTAAATATATTCTTGTTGTGTAGAAGCATAAAACATGGCCGTTCCACATCGGACCAACTTGTATACTACGCCATGTTCTCTGCTTCTTCTGTTTGCATTAATCACCCAGTAATGTATCCTGTGAGCAACTGAGTGTCGTTTTAATGTCATGGTTGTATGGACTCAACCTGAATTTGTGTTGAAGAGTGCCAATTACCCTCAGAAATACATTATTTATTGCAGCTGGAGCTACTGCAATTTTCATGAAATTAGAATAAATGACAGAAAGGTAGAAAAAAGCATGTGTGGAGCATATTCCCATTCTGGAAGCACATGAAAGTCTGTAAGCAATCTGAGCCTGAGCAGCAGAGCAGGGGGTTCTTGTTGATGGGTTTTAGCAGCATCTCTGGAGTTGGTCCACTGCACAGCTTCATTTGTAGCATCAACTGTCTGAATGCACAGCTTGTTAGCAGCTCCGGGCGAGCGGGCCTGCTGCAGTGCAACGGGGATTCAAGCAGGGAAGCAACAGGCCCACCGACACCGCCGGCCCCGGCCTTAATGGTCATCACAGCAGACAGGTCAGACACTGGTTGGAGGGGGCAGGGGAGCTTCGGAGAGGCAAGAGACACAAAAACGACAAAGACACCAGCAGCAAGTCTTATCTTTGATGATATTTAAAAAAACAAAGATGAAAAAAGACATCCAGGGGTTTCCTGTCCATCAAAATTCTGCTGTGTGCAGACGAGGCTTGGAGAGCTGTCAAATTAATGTGGGCTCTGGGATAAAATGTGCCGAGGAGGAATGAGGAGTCAGTGAAATTTGACCGAGTTTTCTTCGTTGACTTTTAGTTGCCGTGGATACCTTCATAAAATGTAAAATGTCTTGAATGACGAGGTGGGCAAACAAGAATGAAGATGTTTTATTATCATTCCTGGTTTAATTATCGGTTTGAAGACAAAATGCTGCTTACAGATTTCTTCTGGATTTGCTTTTAAAGCAGTTTTTAAAATGTAACTTTGGCATCCATCCATCCATCCATCCATCCATCCATCCATCCATCCATCCATCCATCCATCCATCCATCCATCCATCCATCCATCAACCTAAGAGCCATGTTTTTCAGCAGAAAGCACAATGAGAGCCATTATCCGGAAGAATGTAGAAGTAGATCTAAAAAGTTCTGCAAAGCTCACTTACCTCTACTGAGGTCCAAATGGGTAACTATGTCATTCATGGAATAGTTCCAAGATTTCTGACTTTTGGGAATGTGGACAGACAAGACAGCAGGACAATTAGAACAACCTGTAGCCAAACTAACAGAAATGGCTCCCCAGACACCAGCTCTATCTTATATGATCTCAATGGAAATCAATTTTAACTCCAGCAGAGCCAAGACGACCTGGCTGAGTGTGAGCGGCCATCGGCCACAGCCCGGTTGACCAATAGCTCCCTGCTGCAGTGCGACAGCTGAACAGAACGTCGGGACAAAAACAGAGGAAAAGCATTGGGAGAATAACTTATTCAGTGCTTCAATAAAGTCTTTCAAAAAATTGCACCTGCTCTTTTTGACATTAGAAACTATATCTCCTTAGTCTTTTCCCACACATTTAATGTTTAATTGAAACAGATTCAGGACAAAGAGAGAAATTAGTTAATAACCCCAGAAGAGGAATAATAATTTAATTGTGTTTTTTTATTTTATTTTTTTTTTTTGCATGAAGCCATCTTACGGATCCAAGGAAAAGGTCACAATGTCCTTCTTTCAAAACTTCTGACTTCCAACTGTTTTTTAAGAAATAAAAGTGCCAAATGTGTGCTGAACATTTGTAATACTTTGTAATACTTGGCAGTAGACCCACTGTTACAACTCACTGCAACTGCAGCTGAAGGTATTTTACAGTATGTGTCAAACTCAGTCCTGGTGAATTTGATCCATTTTCAAGTCTTAGCTCAGATTCTCAACTGGATTTTGATCAGGATTTTAACTGGGCCATTTCAGCTTGACTATTTAGTGTTGTTGTTCTGCTGCAATAGGAACCTCTGACCCCGTTAAAAACCTTTTGTAGACCCCAACAGGTTTCCTAGGATCTAAGAGCTAGCATACAGCGCTAACCTACACTGACTGCACAATGTTATTGCCAGCCAGTCAATGACCAGCACATTGTGTCAGCACACAATAAATTCACATCTAAAATAAAGTTTATTGTCATTTTAGCATTATTGCAGCTTAGCGCTCTGCTGTTCTCATCGCTTCCAGAGACAGAAAGGACTGACCTCTCAGTCAGACAAAGTCTTTCAGTAAATCCTTCATACTGGTAGAGAGACTCTTCAAAGTCCCTGGTTACATGTTGTTGTTTTTCTTGGAAATGTCCTCTTTGTTTGTGTGAAGCACCTCAGCGATCCGTTGTTTCAGCAACATGTTGCTAGGAGACAAGGTAATGAATTGTGTTGGTTAATACATCAATAACCGAACATTTAACTTATCCATAACCTGTAGCTGCGACATCCTTGAACTTGGACTAAATTGATGCAAGATGTAAAGATGGTGGATTTGTGAAACTGGTTAGCTTTATGTAGCAGTTCTGTAACAAATACTGTGATGCAACAGTAATGGGGACCAGAGAAAACTAAACCCAAAGAGAGAAACTAACTAACTGCAGCTTTCTGCACTCTTAGACTCCAAGTACACAACAGAATGTACTTAAGGATTTTGCTCAGTATCTTCCCTTTAACACAAGCTACTGTGCTTATTAAACTCACCTGTGTTTCTCACCTTAATGGCTCTTTAATGTGTTGGATAACTGATGCATATTTACAATTTTCCTTATGTTTTACCGTCACCATCCCCATCACATTCTGTCGCAGTGATTTTACAGCATTTAGTCCAAGCGTAATCATTCTGCAATAAAAAACTATACTTGAGCAAGAGAGAGCCCACTTAGCTCGAGAGCATTACGCTGATGGACGGCTGCACGCTTCACTGGACCTGCTTTTGAATTAATAAGCCCCATAGAAGTATTTTTAATGCTTTGTGACGTTAAATGCGGGGACGTAGAGACAGGTACTTTGGCAAGGCCATGCTAATGATGTCAGTATGATGATTTACTCACATTTAAGTCTTTATGAAGGTTTTTAATGGGGAAAAAAGCTAACTGAAGAAGCAGTATGTGGTTCAAATAAGGTCAGATATATTCCTCTAAAATGTTTCACTTCAGTCACAATTTCATGAAATGTGACGTTTCTTTGGTGTTAGTGATGGATGAGCTTCCTGAAGAAGTAAGAGTTTTCCTAAGAGTTGGAATCATGAGGTGTGGAGTTGCAGCGCGGCGAGTCTGAGGCATCAGAGCCGTCAAACCTCTCAGCATTTCGACCAGCTGTTGAACCCAGAGCACCTGGAGAAGCTGCTACACACCTGGAGAAACGCTGCACGGACCCCGGCGTTTTACCGCAGCTCGATTAGCGACCATTTGCTTCGCACTCTTCCAGCTCTACCCGCACCTTTAATCACCAACCAGAAAATCTTTGAGGGTTTAAAGCCACCATTACAGTAAAGTCAATCGATAATGACAGGTTTTAGAGGAGACCTAATGACTTTTAATGGATTTTAAAAGGAGGTATAAATAATGCACAGGCTTTGGTAGATAATTACAGCTGACTGCCAGCTGCTGTTTAACCAAATATATGTAAAAAGGCAGACACAGTTCCCTCTCCTCCTTTCCTTCCTGAGCACGTAAGAGGAGGAACACCGTATTAAGGTCGACCTCTCTTATGCAGCTCAGTGGTCAATGAAAGCCAAGCTGTCACTGTGAATTATTGGCATCTGAGAGTCCGTGTTCCCATTTCAGATTCCTTCTTCCATGGATGTCGCACGAAGATCAGACCGCTGTCTGTGATATCATGCAAAAAGGCTCGACGCTCTGGATCTAACAGGGCTCATGTCGAGGCTTTTCACCTCGACTGGTCACAGTGGTGCACCGTCCTCTGGATACATGTGCAGTGTATGCACACAATGATCTGAATGCTTTGAAAGGTGGAGAGCAGCATGACTGGAAATCCAGTATATCACAGTCATTTAGTATCCATGTATCTTAAGCTAGAAAGAGGGAACTTTGTTCTCTCAGTGGCTGTGTGCACAAAGCGTATCGTCTGCTTCATCAGTGGAAGAAAAGCATTTTCCCTTGTTCTTGCTCTTGTTTGTCTCCACTGAAGCTGAGGGAGCTGTGAAGCATGGGATTGGGCCAGCAGTAACCATAACATCACTTCAGACTATGATCCTAAACGTGTCACTGTGCTCCGACTCCAGAAGAACTTCCTCTGATTGGAAGCAAATGGAGTAAAAAAAGTCAAGCCTCTTTGTCCAGCTGGCGTTCCGACGTCAGACCTGATCAGTTTGATTTGATCGGCTGTCTGGACGTCTGTTGAATTGGATAAATATTTATATAATCTGCTGTTTTATGTACAGAATTCATTTTAGATGGTATTTCGTAGAAACCAGTTTTCACTTTGACATTTTAAAGTTTTTTTTAATTCTTTTGTCCAAAATGCAAAATTATGTTCGTGATTGATTTGTAAAAGTAACAATATAGTAAAACTTATAGATAGATAGATAGATAGATAGATAGATAGATAGATAGATAGATAGATAGATAGATAGATAGATAGATAGATAG
>CAEFZY010046729.1:0-16944 GCA_903066815.1 Brachyrhaphis roseni
TATCTATCTATCTATCTATCTATCTATCTATCTATCTATCTATCTATCTATCTATCTATCTATCTATCTATCTATCTGTGGGGACCGTTTCCTTGAGTAGGAACAGGGAAGCTCCTCAGAGCTAAAGGGAAGACGAATCGATCTATACAAAGACAATTTGGGAAGAAAACACGTTAGCGGCTGCAGAACCTTTGAAAATCACGGGACGGTTCATCTGGTTCTAAATATTTTTGAAAACCTGCCATCCGGTTCCATGGACATTTGTGGCTGTAACGGAACAACATGTATAAACAAAAGTTAAAGAGGTGCGAATACTTTCACAAGGCACAGAATGTGTGCAGTTGAATCCGGGCGAGATGAGGGAGGAGAAGGGGTCAGCCTCTCTTTTCCAGCTGGTCTGCAGGGGTCAAACTGTGTGCATATGTGTGCGTGTCATGGCCTCTCATTAGGGGTGAGACGCTGCGGCTCCAGACCCCCATGGTAGGATTGCTGGGTGACTCTCCAATGATCCTGCCACTTTGAAGCCACTGACCCCCCTTCCCCATTCTAACCGCCCCACCAGGAGGCTAATGAGCCTCCAGTGAGCTCTAAATGCATGCCGGCATTAAGTGTGAGCGCAGTTAGATATCAGGTGGGAGAGAATCTGAAAAGCTCTGATAAGCCTGCTGTTGTATTTTTGCAGGGAATGGATCAGATAACAAGGCAGCGAATGTTTGGATGTGTTCAAACAGTTCAGGCCAACTCACTAAGCACCTGCTCCTCATGAGATCTTTGGTTCTTCTTCAGGGTTTTATTCTTTCTTCTCTATCTACACTTATCACAGCTGAGGCAGCGTTGAAAAGCCGCTGAATCTGATTCAGCGTCTCAACCGTTAACAATTGTTCCCCATAATTACAAGCCGACCTCCACTGTTTTCCCATTCCAGCGTCTCTTTCTCGCCCCTGAAAACCGACTCCAGCACTCCCTCACATAGCTGAGCAGGCACTAAGACATGAATGGTTTGCTTTGGGCGGGGCAGAGCAAGCCCCGGCCCGCAAAAAGGAAGACCAAAACAGGTGCTCGAGTTTTCTGTCTTTTCATCCTTTGCTCTCTGTGCACGCTTTTTCTTACTTTTCCCCACCTGTTGAAGAGGGAGGTCTCATGCTGGTTCATCTGAGCGTTTCAGCTCAGCCTGAGGTCTGCTGTGACAGAGGGGGGTCTGATCTTAAGTGGAGATAATCGCTTTACTATGTTGGATCTGCTCTGGTCCATCCCCCTCCCACTTTTACTATTAAGTGTTACATTTTATTGCAGCCTATCAGACCCCAACACTCCTTATTTTTGTTAAATCAAAACTGAAACATTACATTGAGCTGAATTGTAGGTAAATTGTAAAGTTACATCAGTAGGTTTGCTATGATTAAAAACAAACAAACAAAAACAACTATTGCAGCAACAAATCTCCGCTGATCTGCATGTTGATTCCAGAGGGGTCTGGTGGTATGAGCCCCCTGCTGGAGCTCCTCACTGGACCGGCAGTAAAGTCTCAAAAATTCTGACTCTTCTCTCTGCAGGGGTCGAAATTTACCCAGCTGTTTGGTATCTGTACAGAGCCATCCGTAAGTATCGACACCTCTTATTACGGCCACAACCATCACTTGATTTCATTGGGATTTTACATGATAAACCACACCAAAATAAAAAAAAGAGGAAAAAAAAACCAGCATATAACATTAAATCTGAAGTATGTTTCTTTCTTTTTTTTTCTTTTCTTTTTTTACAAATAAAAAATCTGTAAACGGTGGTGAAGTTCTATTTGGAGTTTGATGCAACCCATACAGGAGAAACAAAAAAAACATGCAGTTTCCCTGGACAACTTACAGCAAGAGGGAAATGTTCATACTTACATGCAAAGTGCTTTGAGTGCCAGGAAAAGCCACACTACCCATCACCCGCATCTTAAAACATGGTAGAGGCCGTCTTTTACTGTGGGGATCCTCGTTAGAGTTGATGGGTAGGTGGATGGAGTTAAATACTGGGAACTCTTGGAGGAAAATCTTTAGTCTGGAGTGGAAAGAGAACACACTAAACATGCAACCGGAGCTTCAAACTGAGAGCCAAAATACAACTGAGATTATAAACTAATCTGAGTTAAACATTTATGTCCATAAATTCGTAAAGCTGATGAAGAGGAAGTTGAGAGATTCTCTTTGCATCGATAGCTTCTATTGTACAAATTAATTCACCTTAAAAATAATCCTGTCTAAGCCTTTAAGGTCGGTAATGTTAAAATTGAGTCAGTAAGACTCTTTAGGAGATTTGTTCAGCTATGCACTGTAGTTGAATGAAATGTATTTTTCATTTGCTTGCCTGCAGTCTGAGAGAAGATACTTTGAAAAAAAAATGATCTAAAGTGATTTTTTCATTCTCTACTCACAAAAAGTTCACTGCCAAGAGAAATGAACTGTGTAAGCGGCAACTGATTTCTGACTTCATGTGAAATGATTTGTTTACGGATGTGAAATTGAAGTAAGTTGGGATGAAATCATAAGACGTTGGTACAAAATAGTGATGTGACAAACTGAGTCAAAAAGCTATGAAAAAAGTAATAAAAGTGACCCTAATCGACTGGGTTAGAATAAATTTTGTCCTCAAATCAGAAACCATTTCTGCAACAGATATTTAGACGAGGCGTTTTTCCAGTGAAACCATCTCGGTCACATCTGGAAAGACTTCCAGTTTCAAACGGGGCATTTTTGTGTGTGTTTGGGTGGCACCGACGGGGGTTTGCTGTCATGTGGGAATCCTTTCAGTATTCTCCACAGGGGTGATGTTTTCTCAGGGTTTCAAAAACACAATCTCTTGCCTAATGATTTCAGTGTGTTGGTAAGCTTTGTTTTCTTGAATTTGTTTAACCAAAAATCTCTTCCTCACATTACTCGGGCTTGATCTTCTGGCTCCCACTCCAGCGAGGTGTGTTTGATTTATGTGTGTAGATGTGGTGTATGAGTACATCACTGCGTGTTTTGGCACATGTGCGTGCACGCATGCCACCCGTTCTCCTGTCAGGCCCTCTAGCTGGTAATCTGAGCATAGAGATTAGAAAGAAAAACAGCAGAGAAGAATGTCTTTGGTTGAGCCAGAGAGGAATTTACAATGGCCTTCAGGCTGCTCTGACCTCACCCTCCCTTTCTCTCTCTGACTCTCTTCTGCATCCACATAAACACAAGCAATAATACTAAATGAAAAAAAAAAAAAAACATTTCATCCTCTTCAGGTGTACTTTACTGTATGGATCATCTTATTATTCTTAATACAACACCTGAAAGCCCTTGTTTTATTGGTATGTTTGATGTTTTTGGGAATGTCTTGGGGACACATCTGACAAAATAAAACGAAATATGTTGGGTTAGGTTCAGCCTATTTGTTGGAGTAAAAGTCAATATCTCCTGTTTTTCTGTATTTGCTGAGAAAAATATAAAACAAAATAAAGTTGTTTACTGATAGATCCTTAATTAACTGGTTGTTAAAGACGCATTCTGGTTATAAAACATTCGTTTCAAATTCTCAGCTCATTGTAATCTCTCTTAACATTTAGTCTGGATGTTTCAACTGCAAAAAACTATAAACAATACATTATTTTTATCACGCGAATACAAATCTTTTTCTAAAAGTATTGATTCATCCCCCATTTCTGGACATTTTACACCCAATGGGTCAAACTTGTCTTGGTCTGACTTGATCAGATGCTCTTCAGGCTTTCTGAACTTTTCCACAAGCATAATTAATTATAAATGATCATAATCAATCTTACTTCTTTGATTGAAACTTTATAAAACACCAAAAGATAAAGCAGATTGATTTAAGCTCCAATACGATGATTTCTGAACAATTATTAGCTTAAAACTTGGCACACAAGAGATAAAGAGAATAAAGAATGATAATCGCAGGTCCTGTGTTGGATTTTATTTTAAGTTTCCTGAAGACAGGACTTTCAGAGAGAACTCATATGAAAGTGTTGATCATTTTCTGAACATATGAGCACAAAGTTAAAAAAGAGGAAACTGATAGAATATTGCAGCCTTATAAACATTTACAAAGGTGCTCATGTGTGGATTTGTGAACCAAACATAAGAGTATAGCCAACTTCTTTTATCTAAATTTTCACACATCCACACTGAGATCCCTTCATGCTAGATTACTGCTTGTCACGTCATCTAAATGTCTTTGTTTACTCCTCTCTTTTATTATTTCTTAAATACTGATATTTACTTCCAAGCTGTGTCTCTCATTACTGTTGATCAAGAGCATGACAAAACCGGTGGTTTATCTAGGATCGATAGATAGAAAGATAGATAGACGGATGGACAGATGAATGCACAGTGTCGGTGGCACTGCTCTCTTGCTCAAAGAAGATCTTGAATTTGCATGTTCTTCCTCTGTATGCTTTGGTGCTCTCCATGTACTCTGACGTCCTCCTAGTCCAATCACATGATTGTTAGGTTAATTGGTGTCTCTAAATTAAAAAGATTAAAAACTAAAAAGAAGGCAGAAACCCTCACACACATTTCGTAAAAAGTCAGGTGGAACAACAGTTGGACTTCATATATTTACTGTAAGAGTTAAATAAAATGCCCATTAATAACAGGACTGATTAGAACAGCTTTGAAACCAAATCTTTCCACTGTTTGTTAACCATATAGATGGTAGAAGTGTTCTGATACATTCCCATCTGTTGCTCTCCAACAGCTTGCAGAGATGTCACCGAGTGGGCAGAGGCGGCACCGCATTGAGCCGCATCCTTGGTCTGAGTTCTGGTTTCAGCAGGACAGCTGCATGGATACTCAAGACAAACTGGTGATCCCCTCACTACATGCTAAAGAAGCCCCCCTCCGGCTTGGTCACAGACCAGCAACCTGCCTTCCTCCCAGACAAACTTTAGACTGTGTGAGACAGAAGGGGAGAGGTGCGCAGGTCTTTTCACAGACGGAGGGGACAGGTGTTAGGGACAGGAGGTGCCGTCTGGCCTGGGGGTGTGGTCAGGTGGTGAGACACCTGTGCCCACTTACTATAAGAGGGTCCAGTTACATATAGACACACAAGCATGCACATCACACTGACCATTTGTTCAGACATGCAACATTAGACCATCCACTGTCTCTTAAATGTGCACATCTGGGGAATCAAAACAAGCCAAGAATGATTCTCCTCATGCCAAAGCAAACGCA
The DNA here is from genome assembly GCA_903066815.1 of Brachyrhaphis roseni. Taxonomy (NCBI): domain Eukaryota; kingdom Metazoa; phylum Chordata; class Actinopteri; order Cyprinodontiformes; family Poeciliidae; genus Brachyrhaphis; species Brachyrhaphis roseni. The sequence continues at coordinate 5,208 of CAEFZY010046729.1, forward strand.
GAAACCTCAGATCTGTCATGAAGTAACATGATCAGAGTTCAAGGGTTGTATGGTGTGCAGAAATTGAGAAGAAGGCATGCAGGACAGATTTATGTGTGAAAATATAGTTACTGAGAAAAAGTGTGAGACAGAGAGAACAAGGATTAGAAAATCTGGTTAGCATCTTTCAGTGTAAGGAGACTGAAGCTCCAAGAAGGAGTTTTGTGGAAATAAACTGTATATTGTCTAAAATGATGGCCTAAGTCATTTTTTGGCAAAAAGAAAAAAAAAAAACTTATCCTAAAAACTATGATTTTAGGAAATTGCTTAATTATATGCACACACATAGTGCCACCCTACAATATTAGATGCAGCCACCTCAATGAACATTTTCTGGTGGCACCATTGCTTAATGTAAAATACTGAGTTCTTTACTCAACACAATTCCCCTTAAAAAAAACATTAACTATGACTTTATGCGTCCGGATGTCATTTTAATCTCATCTGAGCAATTTCCTTTTTTTCTGTCGCTGTTGCCTGTCTACTCTAATAAGCAAGTCAAATATCTAATTTCACATGCTCCTCTGATTTTTAATAAGCCCACCATCTTAATCAGTCCTAAGCATATTTCAGGTCTGCAGTTCTTTGTGTGTTTTACTTCACTGAGAGGACAAACATCATTTAGAAAACAAAATAGCCCCTTTTTCTTAATTAAGCTGATTTGTTGTTGCAACTCTGCAGCACATTTGAGATGTCAACTTTATATTCAGCTACCTTTTGAAAACAAAGATCAGATTTTGCTCATATACATGATTTCCCCGTTAGCCCTGGTAGTGGGCTTTCAGAAAACAAACATCAAATGAATTTCTCTACTAACTTTTAAAGGGCAAGGAAATTTGTGAATTGATTTTAAATTCAAATTTCATCAGATTTTATATAACCAGATGTTCTTGCTCTGAGTGTGTGTGCAACATTTGGTGTGTTTATGGAAAACTCTGGAGATTTTGGAGATAGGCATCTGGCCCTGAGGTGTAGATTTCAGGCAGGTGTATTTTACTTAGCCTGCAGCAACTCTGGGGACAGGATAGGACGGAGCGAGGCGGGGTGAGGAGCGGAGGTGGAGGAGACGGGAGACAATCTGTGCTCTTTACAATAACACATACGCTCCAGTTCGCCACTCAAAGCACGACTCCCCACCCCACGCCACCTCCCTCGCTCTTTACCTTGTTCACGTGGAATGCTTTGGGACAATAGGACTGTCCCCGTCCTTCAGCTGGTGGCTCCCTGGGTCCACACAGGCCCTGACACGAGGACAAGAGTGCACCTTGCAACTCCTAGCACTGCCAGCAGCACCCTGGAGGCAAATACCTGAATACCTGTGGTTAAAAACAAAACAGAATCACACAACAGTGTGAGGTGAGAGAAAAGAGTGAATAAAGAGAGAAAAACAGTCAGAACAGGAGAATTTCAGCTGCTGCCAGCTCTAATAGACTCATCTAGCTCCAAAGAAAACTAATACTTTTCAATCTTCCTACCTTGATTAGCTTGTCACCCATTTTTATCTGCTCTGACAATAACATCCTCCTTAGTAAGTCAGCTCCATGTATTTTCTCTGTTTTCTCATGTCATGACATGTTGGCCTTTGCCCAGTTTTCCGTGTGTGTGTGGGGGGGTTGTGGGTGGGTGTGTGTGTGTGTGTGTGTGTGGTTTCCAAACTTTCTTACGCACTCCCTTTCTTGCACCACATTTAGTCCTGGGTTGGCTCATCGCTGAAATGAATAGCAGTTCCACTGGAATTTATTTATTTTTAAATAATTGCATTTGCAAGAAAACATTTAGACATATTTTATTACCAAAAGGAATTTTTTTGCAGGTCATCTTCCAGGCACATCTTGTTCCCCCTTCCTATCTGGTTAACTGTTAAAATTAGGAGTTTATTTGAAGACTGAAAACACATTTTTTTGTTAAAGTCATTCTAATTATACTATAAACCATATTAAAAAAAAGACAGATTCTTCCACGTTCCTATCCTGCTTTGTGCAATTACAAAAGTTGCTTTTAAATTGTGTCATTCTACAAACACATTGTCGTGTGATAAATCAACACAACATAGTTCATAGTTGCAAAGTGGAAGAAAAGAGAAACATGGTTTTCATAAATGTGCAAACATGATTTAAAACGTCTGGCTTGTGAACACATTCAGCCTCCTGTACTTTGATAGCAAAGTATCAAAGTACAGGAGGCTTTAGAAATAGAAAATCCAGGACAACATCTCAACGTAATGTTTCACCTAAACCTACAGGTGAAGAAAAGCAGGAAAAAGGCCTGTGGTAATTCTGGAGAAGCTGCAAAAATCCACAGCTCAGGTGGGAGAACATTTGATAGGACAGAGGTCAAATCTAACCTTCTGGAAAAGTGGTAAGAAGAGAGCCATTGTAGAAAGAGAGCTGTTGAATCTGTCTTTTGATTGTGAACTTTCGGCTTTGGTTGATACTGTGAAGCACAATTCAGAGACTGAGGTCCAGACAAAAGTCAGGGAGCAAAATCATCTTTATTATATAAAGTTTTAGTTTCCTTTTAATTTTGCACTAATTTTATAAAGCACTGTAAGTAAACAACAACAAGGAACTTGATGAAACTTTACTTTCCTAAAATGTTCCTCCAAAGTAAAAATCTACTGACTAACTGAGAAAAACGAAATAAATTCTGTTAATTCTCTGTGCGGATAAAATGACTCAAACCTCAATCCAGTAAATATGCAAGCTCCCACTTACCTTCTTATTTTGCTGCTGCAACTCCTGAATTTTGCCACTGATAGACCGATTCTATTCTATTCTATTCTATTCTATTCTATTCTATTCTATTCTTCTCTTCCAATTTTCCCCATGTCCCACTTACTGCAAACCAGATTTTCTCCGTTTGTATTACAGCATGTTGGGTGGATAAAGTATAACTCTGCCAGATGGTGGGACTCTCTCAGCAGCAGCAGACTCGGAGGTGGGTGATCCACACAGAGGCCACTGTGATATCGAGCACCGGTGTATCTGTGCAGTTCTGACGACGCCTCTAAACAAATCACTGTGTGGCAGATCAGGACAAACCAGAACGCCGCTCATTCAAAGAGATTGAAAACTTGTATTTCATTTATGTTGAGCCAAGACGACATTGTATATTTCAAAATAAATTAATGCAATTACTTTGTGGCATCAAAAAGTTTAAATATTTAGAAGGACATGAATCACTCATCAGGCATAATATCATTTTGTAATGACGCTCAGAGCGCTTGAGGACCAAAGAAAGCTGCTGCTCGCTTTTGAAAGTGAAATAGTTTCCAACTCTAAGATTTCAGCCACTCGGCAGTTTACCCAACAGGACCTCGTTTGTCATATTGTGTCATAATTCACTGCATGTCTTTCCCAATCAATGCATGTTCTCCACTGAGCCGTGTTTCTGTGCTGTTTTCCATGCTTCTGCTGAAATGACAACGATTTCAAAAAGATATATTGACCACAAGCATGATGACCAATTGAATTTTTAACAGTTTAATCATATTATTAACCAAATGATAACATTAATTCAAAAAGCAGCCAGAACTGGTATTCTTGGGGAGCTGTAATGATCCACGACTCAGGTGGGACAATGTGTTGACAGGATTTTTAGTTGTATACTCGAAAACTAACACTGTACAACACTATGAACACACTCAGACATAGGTGTGTCTGCATCATGCTGTGGGTTGCTTTCTTCATATGAGACAGGGGAGTTTAGAGGTTAAATAAAAATGTGGACCAACATTTTTAGAATCATTTCCCTGTCACTTCACAATTGTTCACAGCTTTGTTCTGGTTTATCCAGTAAAATCCCGATGAGTGAACATTGTCCTGTGGATGTTCATGGTACACAGGAGCTCTGCAGTAGAGTTTGTGCGCTCTCCAGCACTCAGAGCCAAAGGAAACAAGCTTGTTGACAATTCTCTGCAACACAAAGTTGGGCATTTCTGCCACAGACAAAGTGTCACGTTTGTTTGTCCTCCTGTCTCTTTGTGGCTCATCCTGTAACCTTTGACCCTGTGGGACAGAGCCTCGCTGTTTAGGAGCAAGGCTAAAGCCTCGTAATACACACAGGCACATTTTGGTGAAGGGGACGGCAGGGGGTGCGGAGGTGGGCAGGAAATGGTGTGTGCCCCCTCTCCGAGGCCGCATCCTGTCCTTGGGTAAAACTGTTCTGTGCGCGCAGAGATCTGCGTTCACTGCGTGGATCTGTCACAGAGCGGCACACACTCCAAATGCTTTGGATGATAAAGACGAATTCCTCCTTATTTTGACTCTTGGATAAGCCAGATGTTGATGTGTTTTACATGCTGATCGCCTCTTACAGCAGTGGCGTCTAAAGTCAGCATATCTTACTGCCCTCACAGCACATGTCATTGATCAAGTCTGCATTGCAACATGTGGCATTCCTCAGTAAATTCAACTCCCCACTGATTTGATTAATGGCCTGCAAACAGATACACCCATTCTTCTTCAGACACCCACCTCCTCCCCCTCCAATGTCCAGTCTCTCCTCTCCTGTTGCTTTCCTCCTCCTATTATCCTTACATCACCTTTTTGTTCCTAACCTAATGCCATTTATTTTCCTCATACATGTTGCTTAATTTTCTACTTGGAGGCAGATGAGGCTTAGGTAAATTTGAGACTTTTTAATATCTTTTGAAAGGACAAAGGGCTGGAGGAGAGTCTTCTGAGATCGCTCCAGCGGAGAATGTTGGCGCTGAGGCTTTGGGCAGTTGTGTAAGAGCTCTGCAGCTTGTAAGAGGGTTGGAAACTTTAGCCCAGTGACTTAACCCTCTTGGCTTGAACCTGATCCTCCAGTGAATCAGCTCTGCAAAGCCTGACGTTCTGATTTCAGCAACACACTCTCTCTCCCACTCAGCATGGGCCACTGTAAACCCTGATAACCTTAATAGAAAATCAACAGACACTCATCCAATCATGTCCTGTAAATAAGACAGATGCTTTGAATCAAATACTTTAGGAAAGGACCTTTTTTTGCTGTGCTGGCAGAATCGTTTCTATCCTAAGCAACGCCTTAATGCAGAGTTGTGCAAACATATTCACTCATCTTCAGCTTTATGACTATTTCTTCCACTGGAACCGTAAATGTCAGTGTATTTTATTTGGATATGAGGAATGGATTAACAGTATGTTCATTTGATTATTTACAAGTAAACTAAAGGACTGACAACCACGGACAGACGGTCGGATGAACGGATGGACAAATACAATCTAACAAGTGCGCTACGGATTCACATTCAGCTGTACCAATTTCAGATTTATGCAATATGTTTTCCACATAAAATCTTACGGCTGCATAGGAGTTTAGTTTGTAACAGAACCAAATGTGAGATAGTTCAGGTTATGAATATTCCTGGAGAGCACTACACAGGCATTTGCATCAGCAGGGAGAGAAAACTTTTGGACTCAACTCAAATATGTTGGGGGGAGAAAAGAGGCATCTGTTGATAAAAGAGTTAAGATCTAAAAGATTTCATCTTTTCAGGCTTAAAAGTCTTCAAATCTATTCTCAACGGAACAAAATCCATTGAGTCATGCCAGAGAGGGGACAAAAAATTCACATTGCAAATACTATTACAGTAATATGTATCAAACAAAGATGGAAACAGAGTACACCTTTAAAATCTGACACACATAAAAGAGCAGAGTCACAGAATTTAAAGTGGGCTTACAATTTTATTGCTTTTAATTTGCAATAAAAAGCTAATTGATTTTCATATTTTATTTCTACTTTTCGGTGTACTCCGTCTCTCGCCCATTGACACCTGGAGATAGGCACCAGCACCCCTACCAACCCAGAGGGTGTAAGAAAACGGACGGACGGACGGACAGACGTGCCTGACTCTACCAAAACATCTGCAGCCTCAGTCTTTTCACCATCAGTCATGCTGATGGTGAAAAGGTTAGAGGATAAATTGGACACAAATTAAATGAAGTAACTAAGAGCTTTACAAATAACATCACATCAACATCAACAGCACAATAAATACACTGAAGTTTAATTTTACCATTTGATCCCAGCAAAGCCCTGCTCTACAAAGTGATGCATAGTTTGATTCAAAACCATAAGATGTTTTGCTTCTTAGTTCTCAAAGTAATGCACTCTGAGTGTGAGATCAGAGAAGACACAAATTGCATCCCCAAAGGCAATTTCTTATGGCTCTGGGACAAACTAGGATGCAGTTAAGTTAACCTGTCCAATGAGTTGTTTAATAAAATATAAAGAGCAGCTAAGCCACAAAATATGACAAACACAAGACCAGCTCCTAGAAACTTAAAGCATTTTGCAGGTAAACCTAGGCAGATGGAGCCACATTTTTCTTGTTAGGGAAAATCTAAGTGAAAAGACAGCAGAAAGAGAAGCCATCACTCTGCAAGGCAGTGGTATTATATGTCTGTCGCTAATGGTTCAGGAATGCCAAATTAGTCAGGGGACACACGCGTGAGGCTGTGAACATCAAAATACTTTAAGGGGGCCAATATGATACCAAGCATCATTTAAAAGGAAAGATGACAGCTCCAGTGATCTCATCGCCTCCCAGCTAAAGAGTCAAACTGCCTCCTACACACCACAAACCAAAAAAATGTCCCCTTAGCAAGATGTCAATTTAATTTCAAAAGCATATAGGGAATCAAATGTACAGTTTGTGGAGGCAGAATGAAGATATCACAAGGAGAAATTGAAATTACACGCATATTTTAAATTCTGCACATTTTCCTCCAAAATGCTTGCCCACCACACGTGTCACGGTCGGCCCTTCAAGCGGGGCTCAGGCCCTCTTTGATTCACTGTGACTGCGTAGGTGTGCAGCTGTTAAAATGACTCTCACATTCACATGAGCTCAGAGAAAGAAAAAAAAAGGTAACAGACAAATGAAAAATCCCCCCTAATCAAAGTAAGCTTCTGTATTCAGGGGTTGTGTGTTTGCATGCGCGCAGCCTTTAGGGTGCTGTTTACATTGAGCAAGCCAAGTCATGCAATCTGATCTCAGTGTTTGACGCCGTCCTCAGACACACTGGTGCACGCATGCACCTTTCTGCACCAAGACCGATCAGGAGTAAATTCTGTTACCTCACCAAGACATGCTGGCGTCAGTGTATGTTTGTGTGTTTAGATTGCTGCCATATGTTGCACCCCGGACACTTAGCTTCAGACGGACCCATTACCAGCTGATCTGAACTGCCCTGTCTAATTTCCTGCTTTCTTTTAGATGCCACTTCTTTGACAAGAAATAGGTGAACAGGGATAACATCGTTGCTTATTTGCCCACCCCGTTCCCCCCAGCCCCTAAGTCAACGTCTTTCTGCACAGTCTGCCCACCAGCCGTGCTTGCATGGTGTGAGCCCCCTGTGTTTCCCGACCGACAGGCAGGTGTGTGCAGGTGTTCTACCCATCACTCAACATCATGTAAACCTCTCCCTGCTCCCTGTAGCACACACCAACCCATACAACTGTGTGCAGCTCTATCATCCCATTCACAAACTGTCATGCATGTCCTAATGAACTCTTGTGTCAATACAAAGTCATCTGAAACACTATTACATTAAAAAAAAGGAACACAGAAAACCAGATGAGTTTATTAGAAATCCTTTTATTTACAGAAACCATAGGAATAAAAATACCCAACTTTGTAAAGTACATCTATTGAAATTCATCTTCAACCAAATGTTTAAAAAGAAAAAGAAAAAGAAAAGAAAAAAGCCGCACATCCAAATTGTTTTACTAACAGTTTTTGGTCAGGCTCAAGTGAGCTTTTATATCCTAGTGTGGTTGTGCAGCAAGGAGGGGGCAAATGTTGTCTGCGTGTGTCACCTGTCGTTGAGGTTGCAGCTAGCGCGTCTCTCAGCGCCCTGCCTCCACGGTGCACCATGCACAGACAGCTGTCTCAACACCCACACATCATGCATGTATAGCATGGTGAGGAATGACATCTTCGCGTACGCACAAACACACCCCAAGCAGCTGCAACATGGCCGCGGTCCCGGACCGGCCGGCACCAGCAAAGTTTCCTGGGAATTGACTACGCCCTCAGCTGCCACAGTTCCAAAAACATGCAGCAAACAACAGTGTGATTTCATATTTGACAATCATGAAGTTAAGGCACTTATAAAAACAGGAATTGTACACAGATGTGGGCGATGGCTCCCAGCACAACCCAAAGGGGAGCTCCAGCTGTGTCTTTTTCAAGGTGGTCTATGATGAGGGACAACACCCAGAGGAGCTGTGTTTATGCAGCAGGGACATGCGGCTGAAGGTCCGCGAGCACGAGCCACACTGGTACTTCTTCACCTCTGAGTGGGTCTGCAGGTGGGCGCGCAGGTTGGAGCGGTCGGCAAAGGCCCGGTTGCAGTGTTGACAAGCAAAGGGGCGCTCACCTTCATGGGGAACAGAGGAACAGAGAAAACCATCAGCACCAGAGCAATGCTTTGCACTCATTAAAGTCATTGTTTTTAAATGATCCTCCGCAGGAAAGAACACCCCGGCTGAGTTAATGCTGTTGTTTCTTATGCAGAGCAACTGGTGGGCTGAGATTAGATTGTGTCCTGCTGAGCAATTACATTTGCTCATCGGTCAATAAATATCAATGAGCACAAGGTGCAGCCAATTGCATCAACAAAGTCAAAACAGTGTGAATCAATGGGTGTGACTTAAAATCTTTACCTGTGTGCGTGCGGATGTGTCCTCTGAGCAGCCAGGGCCTGGAGAAGGCTTTGCCGCAAGTCGGGCACACGCAGGGAAGAGTGTGTGAGCGGATGTGCATCTTCAGAGCTCCCAGGCTGGTGTACTCCTTGGAGCAGTGTTTGCAGTGGAAAGCTGGACGTGGGGATACCTCTGAGGGAACGGAAGCAGTCTGCAGTAATGGGCCGCTTGGAGGGAGCTGGTGGCTGGACAGCTGATGATGCGAGAGTGCAGAGAGGCTGCCATAGCTCTTGCTGCAGTGCAGACAGTGGAAGATGTTTTGGATGCTCTCCGGGCTGGGGGGATCTGAGGTACGGCCGCCGTCCTCTTCTTCCTCTCCGCTGCTGCTGGAGGAAGAGCTGGTGAGGTTCAGAGGGCCCAGCGGAGAGGGAGGCAGGGACGCCGGGGTAACTGGGGAGAAGGGAGCAGGCAGGGCTTTGGAGCTGGTGAAGAAGGGGGTGCTGGGATGGCAAGTGAGGGCAGACGCGTTGTTTTGTGTTGGAAGTTCGGCCAGTGGAAAGCTTTCAGGGACAAAAGCTGAAAACAAAGAGGATGTTAAGTCAGGTGAGGTTAAACAGATGATCTAAGCTTGTTATCATTCTCGCTCTCGGGTTGCACTCTATAGAGCATCAACCTTTCTCATCAACACATTTTCCAGGTGAATAGATCAGTCTTTTCACCTCCAGGCTACATTCACAACTCTTTCCTCGCTGCAGGTACTTAGATGTAGCGTTTTAACAGTGATTTGTTGTAAAAAAATTCCTTTGAAAACTTACCTGTTTGACTTTCCAGCTGGCTTTCTCTGTAATAAGGCTTCTTGTTGGAGAAATACTTCTTGACAAGAAAAGATCGAGGCATTTTGAGCTCGGGTTTTGTCCTCAGCCAGAACAAATAAGACAATCTCCACAACCAAACGCCGACTGTGTCCCCGTGCTCCTGGCTTGATGGCTATTTCCAGACGGACGGAGTTGAAAACTCACAGGAAACAGAACGACAACCCGCGATGTTGCTGTGTATCTCTCTGTTAAAGTTTGCCTCCTCATATAGAGGGGGAGAAAGCAGCGGGGTGGGTGGGCACGTCCCCGCCCAAAGACACACCCCTGCACGCCGGGGCGCCACGGTCCCCTCAGATCAGGTGAGGGGACAGTGCCCAAAGTGCCAAAATCTGCGCTGAGCGTGTCGGCGACTGCGCATGTCACCACAGCTCTACACCTGAAATATGAATTTTTGAATTAAGTAAAGAAAAAACTAAAAATTAAATAAATGACCAGATTGGAATATTTGGTATTCAGGAATTAAATATATGAGTTTAAATGCTCTTTTTACTTCATGACAGTGCGACCTGCTGCAGTGCTGCTTCTCATAGGGACTGTCAACAAATTACCAGTCAAATCACACATTCAATAGCAAACGACAGCAAATTCATCCTGCACTGTTTTTTTCTGAAAATTATTAATATTAATGTCAAAATTAAAGTTATTGATTTTTTTTATTATTATTATTATTCATTTGAAACTTTGAGGAAATTAAAGTCTAATCCTAACTTATGTACTTTTCTCCTAACTAGTGAAAATGATACATAAATTTGGTGTCACTTGAAATATAATCTACTTAAAATAATATAAAACAAGATGCGAAAAGTACAGTCAAGGAAAACAAGTTAGCATATTAATGCAAAGTACAAATTATTTTATATAGTAACATGATTCACTGTGGTCACATGATGTAAAACCTGTTAAATACCTCATTAGCCACGAATTAATTTAAATTAGCTCGCAATGCTCAGTGAGAGCTACAATAAATTACTTAAACAAACGAAGTATCCTATTTCTAAAACTAAATTAAGCATGCTCTCCAGATAAGCCACTTCCATCACAGCGCAAACTGTTATTTGGTCAATAATTTGTTGATGATCCCTTAGAGAGTCTCTGCTGGTTCTTAGTAAATTAAGAGAGTAAACCTCAGTACTGTCTCAGGACAGCGAAAAGGGAAATAAAGACACCACTAAACCAAGAGTTAATATCTGTTCAATTAATAGTTTAGTTTAGTTTGGTCAGAAATCAGGTGGGGCGCCCCCTGCCGGCTGAGAAGCCCGCATTTTATTTCTCACATTTCCAGAACATTTTTTAATATCAGGCCGAAAACGGCAAATATGTTTCCGATGGTCCCGTAGAGACAATCAAGCCTTTATTACTCTACACGCACACGGAGATGAGAAGGAGGCATTTTGTTCATAAAAAGGAGAGACAAACGACCTGTCCTCTTTAGCCACTCCTCGATACAAAAAGCTCAGTTCATCCTGATCTGTTCTCCTCTCCGCTCTCAGTAGGAGATCATTCCGTGTGAATAGGAGCGGCACTGTTCTCCTGCTTCCTCGCTGCGGGGATCGAGGTAAAAAAAAATAAAAAAATAAGAGAGCAGACAGGAACCAAATGATGATGTGCCTTGGGGTGGTGTGAAACGCTGGGAGGAAATGAGCAGTAAATTCAGTCTGCACGGTGCGTTAAAAAAAAAAAAGTTTTAATTGGGCCAGAATTGAATTTTTTTTTTTCCTCCTTTTAGTTATCTTAAACTTATGTCTCATTTTAAATCATTGCATGTTTCGCTTGCGTTGAGATTGTTGGTGCGCAAAGTGTTTGAAAATGCGCATCGGGTGCCAGTCATCAGACAGGAACGTCTCAGCTTTTAACTGGCGCTATTTAGCATCGCAAAGGGAGTCAGATGCCGGGTGATGGGGCGGGTTAGTGCACCTGTCCAAAAGGCGCTTTTGTCACCGCATGCCCAAAAGTTCACACGTCGTTACGGCGCTTGTTGATCCTGACGCCACGCAGACTGCGGGTCAGCAGGGCAGGGCTGCAGTAAAAAAAAAAAAAAAAAAAAAAAAAAAAAAAAAAAAAAAAAAAAAAAAACAGCAAAAGCAAAAAAAAAAAAAAAAAAAAAAACAACTTTTTCCACAAAAGTCTCTTTTTTTTTTTTTTTTTTTAAAGTAATTTTTTAGTTTTTT
>CAEFZY010046732.1:0-10853 GCA_903066815.1 Brachyrhaphis roseni
TCCATGAAAACTTAAAATCCCATTATATTAGGAAGACAACAAAGTGCATAGTATTGTTTTACTTGTGTCTGAAATACGACTTTATCTTTTCTAGCTGTCATAGTGACTCAAAGCGAAAATTTGCGCATGCGGTTGTGACGTCAGAGCCTTAAGTGCAAACAGCCCATACATAGTAACACAGCACTAAACAGGGCTGGTTAAAAAACATACGGTAAAAGTCACTGAGAGGCATTAACTTGTGTCTTCCTCGACACATGTATTCCACCTGTCTCACTCTTACCTTTTCTGCTGGAGCAACCCTGGCAGCGTTAGAAAAAAAAATAAAAATAAAAATAACAATAATAAATCACAAATAAGCCGCATCGTCGTATAAGCCGCAGGGTCAAAAGCGTGTGACAAAAGTCCCGGCTTATAGTCCGGAAATTGCAGTAAAAGTTCAGATGTTGTGACCAACGTGAGGTACAAAATAGACAAATTGTAATTACAGTAGTAGAAGTAAATGAAACTAATTACTTTCTACCCTCTATGCCAGAACCCAAATATATATTTTTTCCATATTGTGAAGTGCTTATATGTTCTGCGTTTTCCATACACGTAGCCTACAGTACAGTAGAATATTTATGTTTTTATTTGTTTTGGTTCACACAATGAGCTATTGACGATTTTCGTTATAGTTCTGGCAAGAATTTAAAACTACTTTTACCCCTGGTTCTACAGTCATCCTTAGAGCAGAACTTCAAATTTCAAATTCATTAGAATCTTTATAATCTGTTTTTGTGTTCAAAGTACAAATGCACATGAATTTTTTTCTATGTAATATGCATGTTTTTCTCTGTCCCTGCAGAAGGAGTCAGAAGTGGATTTTGAACACTTTCCCTCTGCAAGCCTTCCGGACCTCATCAACACCTTCAGATCCTCTTCCTCCCTGTTTCAGGCTGCACCCCCCTGCTTTTCCTACGGGACCTTCAGTAGCCCCACTGGTTTTAACAATTCCTCCCTGGTAAACTCAGATTATTTGACATACAAGTGGACGTTTATTGTCATTGTACTAAAATCACACAAATAATGTGCATTTCATTATTGTAAATGAGAATTTGTTTTTAATAAGTCTCCTGGTTAATCAAGGGTTTTAAAAATCGTTGCAATGTTGACTCTATGGAAAACTACTACCAACATTGGCTCAGAGTAATGGTGCCGAGGGCAGGTATGCAGTCGAACACTTTGAGGATAGTTTCCTTGAGAAAACCCCCAAAGGGGATCTAGAACATTTCTATACTTTCTAACAAAGTAGGATTATGAAAACTGCAGGGCATGTTATCCTGGACAGATCTTTCTCTGTCATATAATTTTATCTTTAATATTTTTAGGTGAAATAAAAACACTTGTGCAATTTTATTTTATGTAATTGTATTATTATATTACGATTAACTGCATAACTGGAGCAGCATGTTTAGCTTTTGCCATTAATCCATCCTGATGTATTTCTGGGCCAGAACATTACCAAAACATTTATTTATTATTAAAATAAATCTAATATTCATTGTTGTTGAACAATTTAGAGAAAAGCTGTGTGTTATTACAGTTATCACCGCTGGAGAACCTAGAGGAGTTCAATCAGGGGAAGGCATCAGAAACATGCCACTGCAGTCCTACACCTACGAAGCTATGCTGCCAATCCCAAGGTAAATAAATACTTTCCATCCATCCATCCATCCATCATAAGTGGAAGGTGGAACATAAGTTGTTTACATAAACAGTTTAGATCCGGGGTGCCCAAACTTTTTAAGAAATGTACCACATGACACAAAGATATAAAAATTGTAAATGAAACTCTATTGACTTATTTTATTAATAATTATAAAGTGATAGAAAACCTAATGCACTTTCTTCCTCAGTGAGATTCTGACACTGGAAGGGGGTTGCTAGTTTCTCAGTCAGAGGCTGGTTGCAAAGCTGAAGCCAGGTGACCGGCCAGCTGACTGGCCATGTGTCTGTCAGTTATAGTTGATCTAAAATTTGGTTTTAAGACCTCAATATGAGAACCAGCAGACTGACAAGAAGAACCAAAGAGCACTGTTAAAAAGCACATCTTCTGAAGTTGGGATATTTTTTCTCCAACAACAGTTTCCGAAGGTGTCGCCTCAAGCTAGTGGACTGGATTTTATTTCAATGTTACTTATGAATGTTAGCTCCTTGTTTTCCAAAGCGTAGCTAGGCAGGTTAAAAAAGCTTGTCAGTTAGGAGAACGTCTCATCAACATCAATATTTCCACTAAATAAGAGACTAAAATAGACCTTGCCACCTCTGCAGTTGGTGTGCAGAGGAACACACCAATTGCATAGGTGTGCTTTTCTGCAATTGGCGCACACCCTCCGGTCCCCCCGAGTTTTAGCCTCAGCAACCACCTGAACCGTATGCCGCTTGGACTGCCGGTACCCATCAGCTGCTTCTGGTGTCCCATAAGCCAAAAAGGACTGATAGGACTCCTTCATCAGCCTGATAGCATCCCTCACTGAACTCTCATCTCCTGGAGATGAGAGTTAAATCTCCATCTCACAGGAGACTCTGCCAGACTTTCTCAGCAGACCCTCACAACACGTTTGGGCCTGCCAGGTCTGACCGGCATCCTCCCCCACCACCGAAGCCAACTCACCACCAGGTAGTGGTCGGTAGACAGTTACGCACTTCTCTCCACCTGAGTGTCCAAGACATGTGGCAGTTTATTGTCAATGACCTACTCGCCAAAGAACGAAGTAATTATTCCAATTTAGTCAATTATTGAACGTTCAGGAATTAGTGTTTGCAGTGCACCACAGCCAAGGTAAGCAAAGGTAAAACAATATCTATCTTTTTACTCTCTCACTCTTTGTCACTTAAGTACACCCGTTGCCATGGCGACTGATATATTGAGGACCCCTGCTTTTGATCCATGAGAAGGGTACCTATGCCCTGTCACATTTCTCATGTTACTTTTTTTGAAACTTAAAACATTTGAAAAAGAATAACATCTCAATCAGTACAGAGTGACTCCAACTTGTTGCCACCCTGAATGATGCAATTCCAGAATATTATAATTATTATATTTAGTTATGTTGAGTTTGATTATTTCTTTCCAAATACAAAATTGTATTTATTCTTCCTCAGGTGGCAGCAGTTGTCTGGAATCAGTGGGCGAGGATGATGAGCTGTTTGTGGAGAGCATCATCAGTGGCAGCGAAGTGGCAGCGAAACCTCTATCTGGTCGACGCAAACACTCCTTACCTCATCAGCTGGATAGTGCTAGAGTCAGACAGGTTACTGGGTCTCTCACACAACATACAACTGAAGATGTTAGGATGAACATACAAGGTGTACTTCTCTTCCAGATAATACATGTTGTGCTTTAGTGTTCTGTAAAGACCGGGATCCTTATGTTACAGCTCTTTTTAGAGTTATTTGTTTGCTCAGTTCAGCTCAGCTTGTTAACATGGTACCAGTGCACAACAAAGTGGTTGGTTAATAGGTGAAGAGGGCCTATCTAAGGAAAGTTGCTTCACATATCACAGCATGTTGTTATGGGCATCAGATCTTGTTGAGCAGGATCAGACACTGGAAGATCCTGTATTTTACAATATCAGAAAAGTTAAGTGTTAACCATGTGAAGTTTAGGTGTTAAATATATAGATATTGCATCCCCATCTATTGATAAAAGAGAAAAATGGGAGAGAGAAGCATGACACGTAGAAGAGAAAATCCCAATAAAACAGAGTCAGAGAGAAGAAAGGGGGCTGTTACTGTATTAATTTATCTGAAATTTGCTGTTTTTGTATGTTTATCTCCATTCTAGGAACATCAGATAATTAAGAAATCAGCCCGCTCCATGAGCACTGTTCAAGTAGAGTCTCCATGGCGACTCGCACAGCCGTCTATTATCTCCAGCATAGTGCTGATGAAAGGCCAGGGGAAGGTGAGTGCTCTCCTTTGACACATATGCATATCTAACGCCCAGAGGTTGTCTGTAGGTGAGCTCTACATGTGGAGTCTTTTTAATATTGTGTGTGAGTTTTTTAAACACATACAGTCACATTGAACATCTGCAACTGCAAAATCATTTCATGAATAAATTATGCAGCCACCTATCTTGATTTGGGTTGAAGTCACATCAAGATCATAATGTCCTCAAAGTCCGGTTGTAGCAGAATGTATGGATAAAATTATCTATTAAACTGTCCAAATATTAACACACTGAATATCTGCATTCAGTTTGAACCTCATAAGATTAGATAATATTTCACATCTTTTCAAATTTATGTTATTTGGCCTCATGCAAATAAAAATGTATTAAAAATAATTGATGAAATATATATTCCAGAACTGTTATTTTGGAGTTCTTTTTCTGGGGTCCTCTGTGGTGTAGAGGGCCACAGAAGTAGCTGTGATTGGCTATTTTATACATTGCATGTGGCTTGAGTTTGACACAATCTCTAGGGGACCTGTCCCTAGTTCCCAGTGAAAGATGAGGGTGATTTGGAATTTCAATCCTCTATTACATGTAGCCCGTATGTTTCCACTTCTGGCTGGCTTGCTTTTCCTAACATCATGCAGACTTCCAGAAGAAATAGATCTTTCTTCCTGACAAACAAGAGACCGATTAATTTGTTTAGTCAAAGCTCAAACACTTCCAACATTTCAGCAGTTTGTCAGCTCTATTTCCTGTGAAAACAAGACTTTGGATTTGGATTTTCAAATCAGGCAAATGAGGCTCTGAGGATCAACATGAGCAGGTGAAGAACAGAGGCTCTGACGGTTAGATTGTGCTGTACGATCGTGTTCTATCATCACAATGAAAACTGATGATAGTACTGAGGTCTGATGTGTACAGTGCAATGTCAGGTAAAGTTATTGTGCAGAGATGAGAGTAAGTTAGAGTTTGAATGCAGAATTCCTTTTTGGCATTTACTGTGATGTTCCATGCCCAGGGCCTTGGCTTTAGTATCGTTGGCGGGCAGGACTCAGCACGTGGCCAGATGGGAATTTTTGTGAAAACAATTTTTCCTCACGGAGCTGCTGCAGCTGACGGGCGACTGAAAGAGGGTAACTATTACTCCGTATTCTGGATATCTTTGCATTCACAAAACAGTTCAGGTTAATCTATGAAACACAGTATTACATTTATGAGGTTTATTGGAAGTTACAGATGAGATATAGTGTTCATATTTTCATTGATGTCGAAGTGTCACCTGTAGGACATAATATTGCTCCCCAGTCTCTGTTCAGTCTGAGTTAGATGGAGTGGGAAAAAGCTCTACAAGCTTTACTATACTCTCCATCCTTGAACCGCTTTTGCTACCTACAAGAAATGATTAAATATGATTGTGAAGTCGGCGTGGCTTATATTCTACCTCACATTTTAAACACATACTTGAACTCTTTGAACTCTGATAGCTTCAGCTGGAGAAACATTATTTATATTTACCATTAAAATCTTTGGCTGAAGCAGAAATTCATCCTACAGATCAACTACAAAACCCTGAGATATTTGTTTATGTACAATTGATGCAGATCAGGAAGTTGGGACATTATATACGTTCAGTCTACTGTAGATGAATAGCTCATAATTTAGTTGCAATCATTTAATGTTATTGTTTATATGCAGTCAGTGGGACCACAGTCAGTGTGTTTTTTTGTTGTTTTTTTTTCACTGTGGGAAAAAGTTACGTATATGTATTTATCTGCTTGATGTGTGATGACAGGATTGTTTTTGACATCACATGTTAAAATGACACATTGAGAAGGTCGAGAGCTCCTCTGACTCAGAGACCTGGAAGACGGCTTGTCTCTATCCCACCTCTACAGTCAGTGCACCAATCAACACTGGTGCAGGGCTGGTTTTAAGCCCTACACCAGTGTTCCAATCGGGTCGCCTAGACCCGATTGGAACCACAGTTTTCACAGTCCAAAAATTTAAAAAAATAGTTTTCATAACAATGATGCCAAAGGTCAAATAAAGAGCCTGACTGAATTTTTGTGGATATCTTCAGGAGACAACCCTGGAACTGTCAATATGGCAATGATTGGTCAAAGTGAGCATGGCATATGCGCAAAAAATTTGGTCTTTATAAAAATTTACAAAATGTCACTCATTGAACTTAGAGGGCTAGGACAGTCAGGATATTTCCCTTGCATACACCCTAAAAGTGCTGACCCAAATTTGCAGTTCTATATAAAAGCATGCCTTTACTATTCATAAAACTTGTAACTAATGGTAGCAGTAGGAGCTCCGACTCTTTGGTGGAACATCTTGAAATTTGGAACTCTATTCAAATCCATCCTATCTACGTAGCACAAGAAATATCATTCAGATTTAAGCACAACCCCTGGGTTAATTACTATAAATTATAAGCAACATGGGCAGTTTTTATTTTATTTAGAAAAAAGCTTAGACTACGTTGGATTGTGAAATTTAGGCAATTACAGGATATGATTGCCGATTTTGAGATGTTTTGAAATAAAAACAGAGTGTTTTTATTGTTGCTGGAGACTTTAACCAGGCTAACATGAAGACTGTTCTTCCTAATTTCCATCAACATGTGAATTTTCTGATCAGAGGAGAAAACACACTGGATTTGGTCCACACCAATATCAAGAAGGCCTTCAGAGCAATCCCTCGGCCCAATCTCAGCTCTTCAGATCATCTTTCAGTTATGTTCATCCCAGCATACCAACTCCTGCTCACCAGACAAAAGCCTGTGGTGAAGAAGGTGAGAGTGTGGCCTGAGGGAGCCATGTCTGCACTGCAGGACTGTTTTGAGTGCACAGACTGGAGCATTTTCAAAGAGGCAGCTACACACAACCAACACACAGACGTGGAGGAGTATGCAGCATCTGTGTCAAACTACATCAAATGGTGTATGGAGGTTACAGCAACAAAGTCAATCGTCACACAGGCCAACCAGAAACCTTAGCTGACTAAGGAGGTGTATTCTAGACTGAGGGAGTGTAATGCTGTTTTCAAATCTGGTGATATGGCCGCACTTAGATCAGCAAGGGCCAATCTAAACCATACCATCAAGGGAGCAAAACATACCTACAGTCAAAAGATCCAAGGTTTCTTTCATGATGCCAGCAACACCAGACAACTGTGACAGTTGTCTGGTGTTGCTGTCTGTGACTGATTATAAAACCACATCTTCATCCTGCCAAGATGACACTAGCTTCCTTAATGAGCTCAACAACTTCTTTGGAAGGTTTGAAGCCCTAAATAAAACCCCTGCAAGGAAAGCTACCCCACAGCTTTATGAACAGGCCCTCAGGCTCGAAACATCTGCTGTACAAAAATCACTGGGGAAGGTCAACATATGAAAAGATCCAAGTTCTAACAACATTTCAGCAAGGCTGATCAAAGAATGTGCAGACCAGTTAGCCCATGTGCTCACTGACATCTTCAATGCATCACTGTACCAGACCATCGTCCCCTCATATTTTAAGCCAATTATTATTATTCCAGTGCCCAAAAAACCAACCGCCACATGTTTTAATGACTTTCGACCCATTGCATTAACATCTATCATCATAAAGTGCTTCAACAGAGTGGTTAAGGATCACATAATCTCTATACTGCCTCCATCATTTGACCCATTCCAGTTTGCATACAAACCTAACCTCTTGACTGAAGATGCCATTTCCTCTGCTCTTCATCTGAGCCTGGCACATCTGGAGAAAAGAAAAACCCACATTTGGATGCTGTTTTTGGACTTCAGCTCAGCATTTAATACAATAATTCCTCAGGATCTAGTAGGCAAACTGGTCTCCCTGGGCTTCATCACTCCACTGTGCAACTGGCTGCTGGACTTCCTCACCGACAGAACTCAGTCTGTCCGTGTGGGTAATTAAACCTACAATGTAATTTCTTTGAACACTGGTTCCCCTCTGATGACCCACAACTGTTGTCCCAGGTTTAACACCAACCACATCGTGAAATATGCAGACGACACAACTGTGGGACTCATTCAGGACAGCAATGGAGTGAACTACAGAAACGAGGTACAACATCTTGTGGACTGGTGCAGAACAAACAACCTGTTCCTGAATTTCAACAAGACAAAAGAGATCATTGTCGACTTCAGGAGATCTGGACAGAACCACACACCACTCCTCATTAACGACAAAGCAGTGGAGATCGTCAACAGCACTAAGTTCCTGGTGGTTCACATTACAGACAACCTTGGCTGGACTTCTCACATCACTCCACTGGTGAAAAAGGAACAGCAGTGCCTGCACTTTCTGAGATGAATGAGAAGGGCTTTCCTCCCGCCTACCTCTCCACCTTCTACAGAGGAACCACTGAGAGCCTGCTGACCAGCTGTTGTGGCCATTTAAAATTCTGTAGCATCCGCTGCAGAACAGCCAGACTCAAAAAGAGCTATCTCCCACTGGCCATCAGATTGCTCAACAATTCTATCACTAAGACTGTTTGAGACTGCTTGAAAAATACTAAGTTCTATATGTTTAGCAATACATTATTTGTTTATTATGTAATTATAGGCACACTTGTGTTTCTGTGTGTACTCCGGTGGCCAAGTAATGACATTTAATTTCCAATTTCACTTATGTTTCTTTGTGCAATGACAATAAAATAAGTCTAAGTCTAAGACTTATTTTATTGTACTTGCAGAAATATTTATATTCCCAAAGTTGATTAAAACATGATGAAATACGCTGTAAACTCATGACTGAAAACTCATAATGTCCTTGCTTAGATGAATCAGCTCCAAGGAGGCTTGTATGATGGTTTGGTTAATGTTTGACTTGGTTTACAGACTACCAGTAAACATATAATCTTCATCTAATTTGATGATTTATTTTAAAAAGTGATATTTTTTGATATTCCCACTTTAAGTTCTTATCTTGTTCTGATTACACTACTCTTTGAACAGGAGATGAGATTTTGGAGGTAAATGGAGAATCTCTCCAAGGACTCACACACCAACAGGCCATCCAGACCTTCAAGGTGAGCTTCATGTTTACAATTATTTCAGATTTTCTGAACAAATGTTAGACCAGTTGATTCTTTTCAATAATGCTTCCCCCAAAACAAAAACGTTTTTTGTTGTTAAATAAAACACACTGCAAATGTAGGGCAGAATAATTTCTGAAAGAGAGATGGGTTTATAGTTTTTTTTAAATAGTTTATATAGTTGATGCATTGAACAGGGAGCAGGCACCAATCACACCCCTCTGGCACCTCTCATGTTGTCGCGCTTGATCTCTGAAGTTTACCTCAGCACAATAATTGGAGCACACCCTCAGGTCCCCCTTTTTGAACAGGGGGACCACCACCCCAGTCTGCCATTCCAGGGCCCCCGATGTCCATGCGATGTTGCAGAGTCGCGTCAACCAACACAACACTACAACATCCAGAGCTTTAAGGAACTCCAGGCAAATCTCATCCACCCCCGGGGCCCGGCCACCGAGGAGCTTTTAACCACCTTTGTGACCTCGTCCCTAGAGATCAGAGTACCCATCCCAGAGTCCCCAGGCTCAGTTTCCTCAATGGAAGGCAAGTTGGTGGGATTGAGGGGGTTTTCAAAGTATTCTGCCCACCGGCCCACAACGTCCCGATAGTGGTCAGCAGCACACCATCCCTACTATTAACAGTGTTGGTGCTGTACTGTTTCCCCTCCTGAGACATCGGATGGTGGACCAGAATTGCCTCGAAGCTGTGCAGAAGTCTTTCTCCATGGATTTTCCAAACTCCTCCCACGCCCGAGTTTTTGCCTCAGCAATCACCCGAGCAGCATGCCACTTCACCCTCCGGTACCCATCAGCTGCTTCTGGAGTCCTACAGGCCAAAATGGCCCAAGAGGTCTCCTTCTTCAGCCTGACAGCATCCCTCACCGAAGGTGTCCACCAACTGGTTCGAGGGTTGCCGCCATGACAGGCACCGACAACCTTGCAGCCACAGCTCCGATAAGCCACCTCGACAATGGAGGCGCAGAACATGGTCCACTCAGACTCAATATCTGAGTGAATCTTTCTTCATGCTTATTAACTTACTTGAACATTGTGGAGTATCTTCCATACAAATTTCTTGAAGCCTCTTGCCACAACTCCTACAAAAGTTTGGTGATGGCTCAACCAGCTCTTTTCCACAGTTCGGGCAATACATGGCGACTTGACCATATTCCCGCTTGCTTTGCTTCTCATTAAAACGAAGCACACCAGAGTAACTTCCAGTTCAAAAGTAAATTGGAGCTGTAGTCCAATCAGTGATTTCTTGGGTCTCCCACTGGGACATACCTCTTCCGTGTTGTTAATGTTGTAGTGCTTTTGTAATTTGTAATTGAGCTTTCAATTTGTTGAAGTGTTTTGCACCTCAGGGTTACTGTAGTGTAGCCATTGCTCACTTTAAAAAATAAAAAGGTTCTTTTTGCTGCTGTTTCAGTCTCACTCTGATGAAAGAAAACATTGGGGCTAGAGTAGCTAACATTTAGACAGTTAGCAGTAAAACTTTGGACATGTGACTATTCCGGAATTAAAACGGCTTAACCAAAAAGATTTTTTTTTTTTTTTTTTTTAATATATATATTTATTAGGTTTTTAGAATAGAACATACATAAGCCATACATGAGAGTACGAAGCATATATATACATACACATATACACACAGACTTGCATACACACACATCCATGTAACAAATCCAGTATGTAAGCAGTGTACCCTTATCCATCAAGCAATAAAAATAAAGACATGTAATAACCAAAGACAAACAAACAAACAAAAAAAAAAAAAAAAAATTATAACAGCAAGTCAGGAAAGTTATTCAAAAAACTGATTACACTGCATTGAGTACAATTTACACTTAAAGATGATA
>CAEFZY010046745.1:0-12493 GCA_903066815.1 Brachyrhaphis roseni
GCTGCGTCACTGACTGCTGCTGGAGAGAAGCTGGAAACTCACTGATCTGATCTGTGCGTCTTTCTTCTCTCTGCAGGTTATAAAAACTTTACCATGAAGATAAACTGTGACGTGAAGAAACACTGAGACCAAAGCTGCAACGGTTCAAGTTTAATGTTTCATGTTTATTTTTTTATGGCAGTTTATTTTTGTCTCTTTTTCTATAAAATGTTTTTTCTTTTCAAGCTAAACAAAATTATTATTTAAACAGCGCTTCATGAACAGCAAATACAAGTTATGTCAATTTTAATACATTCATGCTACAAAAGATTAAAAGTTATAAAACTTTGTTTTAATATTTACACAATAAACTCTGGAACAGAAATGAAAAACAGACCAGAATGTCTGATTTACTGATTCACACATGAATTTTCTCGTTGTCAGTTTTCATTCAGCTTCAGTCACATTAATAATCTTTTGGCTGCAGCTCAAAACATCTTATTCCTGCTGATTTCCCACAATGTGTAACATTTGTAACAAGGTGGCTGTGAGTAGAAGGGAAACATTCCTGTAGCTGATGGGTGTCGGTTTCAGCAACAGTCTTTTCTATGGACAAAGTGGTTCATTATATCCAAAGTGTAGTGATGCTGTGCTACAGCGGGCAACGTGAAGCTAGTCCTCGTTTCTGTTAGATTTGTCTTATTGGTGAGTTTATTTTTGAATGTAACTGCTCTATTTTCTAATTGACCTGTAGCAAACTTGGTTGTGTTTGTTTTTCACAGAGTTTTATAAATGAATGAAAACGATGGGAGAAAAATTAACTCATTAATTCACTTCTGCAGTGCAATGGTCCCATTTCCAAATAAGGTCTGAGACCGACAGTGGTCCGTCCCGCCCCTTCCTGTTTGCTGCAGCCAGGTCCTTCTCCCTCGCTGCAGCAAACAGGAAGTGAAGGGGGCGCTATTTCCTATATTATTCACCTCCTGTTTGTATTTTCGTTTGAAATCTGTGATATATTTTCACCTTTAGGAAGGATTTTCACCCTCAGCATGTATTTGAACTTCTCTCCGTTATTTAGCTCAAGGTTCATTTCCTGTGACGGAGGCGGAGCTTCTAGTTCAACATCCTAACCGGTTCTGATCAAACATGATTGGGTTCTCTGGTCCATAAAATCCATAAACAATCATCAATATTTCTAAATCAATCAATTTCAGGTTTGCTTTGATATTCTTTGATTTTATTATCAGAACTTAAATAAAAATTGGAAAATTATTCATTTCTCTGGTTAAATCTGTAAGTTTTCTCTCTAGAAAATAAAAACAGAAGCAGTGAAGCGATCTGATGGTTCTGATGGATCCGAAGGCCGTCACATTACCCCGTGGATGTGATGTCATCGATGACATCACGTCCATTCCTGACTATCCCTGATGACATCAGAGCTGGTATTAGCTGTGCCTCTTCCTTTTTCATCAAAATGTAGTTCAAAATCATTTAAGGTGAAACATTTGCTGATGTATCAGGTTAAAGGTTAAGATTTTACATTCATTTGTGTGAAGTTATTTCTTTCTTTAACATTACTTGTTTATAAATTTACATTAACCTATTTTACATTAAATGATTACATTAGTAGACAGCACTAGTTTTTCTTTGTGACCTTTTGTTACTTTATGGAAATAGTGGCTATAAATTAAAAACCTGCCATAGATCCTGCTAGTTATGGGTCAGTGGACATGACTTGACCTCCAGTGGGTTTGTAGGTCAGTTTGTTCTGAACTGAACCTCCTTCACCTGGAGGAACTGAACCTCAGTTTATCATTATGAATGACTGCGGTCAAAGAGTCAAGCTGGATTCAATAAATGCTACACCAAAAGTGTCTGTGAGCAGCAGTAACTTTTCAGGCAGGCGGTGCAAATATTCATACAGCCTGACATACGTGATCAACACGGTTCAGATATGAACTGTCCAGTAATTGCTCACCAGCTTTTTGCAAGTGCAAAATGCGCCTGACACAAAAAGCAGAGAAGGATGCATAGATCCAATAGCAGAGAATATGGCTGGGCTAATATTTGGATGACTTAAAAGTATAATAATAAATTAGATGAGAAATATTCTCCAATTTTGATATGCAGCAGCTGCATCATCATGTAGATCAGAGGAAAGGTTTGACTAGAGCAGATAAGCGCAGCTAGACTGTGAGACATGATCTAAAAATAAAATATCTGGAAATCACATTGTATGATTTTTAAATAATTGCGTTACTGCTGCAAGTACGTATTTGAACATCTGTGACAATGTTTGCAGTGACAGAGTTCAATGGTTTCCTGTAGTTTTTCACCTTGTTTAAACTGCAGCAGGGATTTTGCCCAGATGTTCTCTAGATCAGCCAGGTTTCTGGGCTGTCGCTGAGAAACATGGAGTCTGAGTCCCTCCAAAGATTTTCTATTGGGTTTCCAGGATTAAGTTGGACTGTAAACCTTTACCTGAGGGGAAAACCAAACTCCTCCACTGAGCATCCTAGCTGGACCATACGTGATGCCATTCCAATGGTGTCTACACGATGCATGGACGCTCTGACTCTATCATCCTGCACCCTCAGTCCCCTGGCTTGCAGAAGGGCCTTTACCATTCGGTACCCAGAGTGAGGCTGCCTGGATTTAATGCCTCTCACACATTGGTCTAAGTCATCATCTGACATGGTGGTGCATAATGCCCTCACTGAAAGACCAGACTCGGCCATCCGTCGATATACAGTCCGTCTGGATGTACCCATTCAGACGGACTGTGTTTTGAGTTTGTCGATGCATAAGACAGGGAGATGGAGTTCTGAAAGACTGCAAAGGTAGTCTGAGGATATGACCATCCATTGTCCTCCAGCTGGTCCTTGCTCAATATACACAACACTTGTTTGTTGTTCTTCACTTTGTTTTTCTAAATTAATTAGTCTGTGCAAATGAGCCAGCACATCTATCTGACAAGACAAGGCATTTAAAAAAACTAGTTCTTGAGTGCAGATAAAGTCCAGGGGCATACATTCAAGAACATGGTCCGAACGATCAGGGAGTCTATCAAAGGGATGATCCAGCAAAAGTTCCTTGAAAAGAAAAAAAAAACATGTCAAAAAAATTGTCAGTAAAATAAAAAAAATATTTTGAAATCAATAGGTCAGTATTGAGAAATCACAGTAATATAAATTAAATTATGATATTTAATGTAAAATAAGTTAACAATGGTACTATAAGCATATATTTTCTTAATAAAGAGTTCAAATCAACTGAAAACACAAAGAGGTTGTTTATAGTGTTGCTAGGTAACAGAACAACGTTTTGTACCGCAAAGTAAAAAGAATGTAAATTAATATTTGTCAGATAAGAGAATCAGTATTTTGGATGATGTTGTAATGACAATAAATGTATTAATTCATTCATAAATGAAGTCACAGTAGCTGAACAGGATGTGGTTATAATTAATACCGGAAGTTTTCACAGCCCCTCCCACAATGCAGCCATATTAGCAACATTAGCTTCCTACATTAGCGGTAGCATCTCCTGAAAAATTAGGACTTTACTAAGACTGCCTGTCTCAGTCTCACCTAAGACAACATACAAACAACCCATAAAGTCGCCACCCATCAGTTCTCTTTAAAGATTCAAGTGCTATTTCTTTTTTTAAATAAAACGGGGGAACAGCGGGGAGGGGCTGGGGGGCTAGGAGGTAATATACCAGCACTACGTGGTGTAAGATTAACAACCCGTGACTTAAATCGAGCTTTAAGATAATGTATCAAACTTCAGGCGCAAAATAAAATATACTACAGAAATATGAAAGCATTAAACTCACCGTTGGGTTTGTGTTCGCCTCCATGGTCGCCAGCCTCGGTGATGCTGGTATTAATTCAATATGGCGGTCGCGTCACGTGATTGGCTGGATGTTGAATCTGACATCCATTGCTCATGTCTGTGACCTGAAGTGACCTGGCCATTTCTAATTTTTAGACGCTGAATTTGAGACAGCGAATTTGAGCAGGTTGAATTTGAGGACGCTGAAAATATTGTATTTGAATTTTGAAAAGTTGAATTTTTTATATGCTGAATTTTTTAACACTGAAAAATTAAACTGAAAAAATATGTACATTGAAAATTTGATCACTTTGAAATAGGAATGTGAATTTTTTTAACAAATAAAAACTGCAACCATGTACAAATAATGACATTGAATTTTTTTTAGGTTAAAAATATATTCTGAATTTATTTTAACACTGAAAAAGTAAGCACTAATATACAACATTCAAATTTCAGAGGCATTTTTTATTCAAATCCTGATGGCACATATTTACTTCCATAGGGTTTCCAGTTGGAGACATGATGGGATGTTATGGCTGATTAGTTCTTGGTATTGGGTGAAGGAAGGAGGGATTATGTCGGTTCCAGCAGCTGGATGTCGTTTCCTCGGTGCAGCAGGTGTAGATGAGGGAACGTCTCGGCTCAGAGCTGGCCATGCTGTATCGTCTAGGTGTTAGCCGTGTACTCAGATTTATTTTTCTGTTTTGCTCCAAGGCAGTTCCTTCACTGGCTCCAACTATCAATATTAAAAAATAACTTCTAAACTAACTATAAAAATATGCATGTGCTGTGGAAGTGCAGTGTGAGTGCTGTCAGCTGAATGTTTTTGGTGATGATTGCAGAAGCATTTGGAATCAACTGCAGAAGAATTTCAGAAAGAAAGAAAAGGACAGAAGCTGCAGAGGAAAGCAAAGGCCTGCAAAACTAATTTAAAGTGTTGAATAAAAGAGAAACCTTTCAGTTATAGATCCCACCATGATGGAATGATGATTAAATGTCGTTCCAGTTGGTGTCTTTACATTAAAACAGTAAATGATGTATCCTTCAGTTCTCAGGTCGCAGGTGGAAATGCTCTTCTTCTCTTTGTAACTTTCTCCTCTTGCAGAACCGGAGGAGCCTTCCTGTTTCCTTCCCTCCTTCCTGCTCCAGGACAGCAGCTCAATCTGCTGCTTCAGGGAAGCTGGAGATCTGATGACTTTAACTCTGTAGCCCTTTTTAGCCAGGTGGTTTCCTCTATGGTGTCGGAGGTTCTGGATCCCTCTTTATGTTTCACTGGCAGCCTCATGGAGGTTCAGACTTTAACCTGCTTTTATTCTGGAAGCTGCAGGATTTGACCTTTGACCTTTGACTGATTTTAGTCTTTTATTCCCTACAATAACTCAGGACCGTTACATTCAGCTGTTTGTAGCTGGACAATGAGACTTTAGAGAAATAATCCCTTCATCTAATCCAGTCTAATCTCAGCTGTAATCTGCTCAGTTTGCTGCTTCATCCTGAACACACAAGTTTGTTTCTGTTCTGGTTTCAGTCTTTAGACTTCCTGTGGTCTGGATGATGTTTGTTGTTTGTGCTGACCTCCTCCCCATCAGGTCCGTGTCCACCGTCCACTCCGCCTCGTCCTGCCGTCCTCTGGGCCTCGCCGCCATCAGGTCTGCACCGTGGGCCGGTGGTGCCGTGGCCTGCTGGCGGCTCCGTCCCGCCTGGAGACACTCGGACTCACCGGTTTGTCCTCTTCACGTTGTCCTGCTGCAGCGTCCTGACTCAGGTTCTGGAGCAGGACGGACCGTGGTGGACTCAGAGGAGTTCTTCCAGGCGCTGCCCAGTGGCGCCCCCTGATGGTGTTGGATGAGGGCCAGACGTGGCGCCAGAGCCAGGTTAGACCCAGGAAGGGTCCCGGTCCGCCGCCTCCAGCTGATGGAGGGGAACCTCCAGGCCTCCAGGACAGAGCAGACTGAAGGTTCTGGTTCTGCCGGGTCGGATCGCTAGAACATGGAGAGAAAAGATCCACAGAGAGGCGACCAGCAGCCAGCTGGAGCAGAGCTACACTGGCGCCCTCTGGTGGCTCCTTAGGGGACCGCAGGCCTCACTGTGAACAACAGTCGGTTCAATTCTTTGACCTCTGACCTTTAGGCAGCGCTCCATCCTTCTCCAGCTTACAGCCATGACCCCTGACCTTTGACCCCTACCTGAGAATCCCAGTTTGAGTCTCAGAAGCTGTATTCTTCAGTTCCTCCAGCAGGGGGCAGCAGCAGGTTTTGATTTGATTGATTCTTTATTGATCAGACTGATGGTCCAGATGGACATAAAACAGAACAAACATAAATAATCTCATAAAGATTTGACAGAATGAAGTGGAAACATTAATGAATTTGTTTATAAAACTGATTTATAACATGTTTCATGTTAAACCGTCTCACTGCAGCTGAACCTGATTCTGAATCAGATTCTCAGAAAGTCGTTATGATTCACATGAAGCTTCTGCAGGATTTTAAATCTAAAGGACCTGAAACCAGGAAGTTCAATAATCTTTATTTTTACCTGATTGTACAAAAGATTGTTAATTATTTGCGTTCAGCTCTAGTTTAGTTTTTCTTTATCAAGATGTTTTAGTATTTTATTTCAGTCACTGGGTGGCTTCTCGTTCATATTTCTACATCTTGCTTATGAATCTGAGTATTAAGTGGTGCCAGACTTTGTTTATTACCTCTTTCTACTGAGCCTCCATTGAATGTCAGTAATATTGGTGGTTTAGTTTGGTTTCATAAATGCCTCAGAGCTGTATTTGTACTTTGTCCTGTTGAATATTATGGTCGTTTTTTGTGGTTTACTTGTATTGTTAAGAACTAAAAGTTAGCCGTTTAGCATTAAGCTCAGTTAATTAGATGCAGTTGTTATTCATGTTACCATTTCCAATTGAAATGCTTTATTTGTCTTGTATGTGTTATTGTGTGATGCTGTAATTAGCAGGGTTGATTATTATTGATGTGTAATTATTATTTACAGTCTCATAGTCAGATATTAACCAGTTGTTAGTCTATAGTAATCTCTAAACTCGTTTATTCATTTTGTGGGCATTTGGTTTATTTGTGAAAGTAGTTACAGGAAAGTTCTCCTAATTTGTATTTGTTTATCTTTATAGAAAACCACACACACACACACACACACACGTGCCTTTATATGTATGGAGGAACCTCAAGAACTAATTAAAATCAAAAAAAGTTCAATCTGCTCCAGTTATTCAGGAAAATCAACATAAATAAAAAGTTTTAGTTTTAATCTCAGCTGTAGTTCAACAAGCGCCCACCAGGAGGAGCTGCAGCACAAGTTAGATAGATGCAAAATCATCAGAAATGTATTTATTACAGTTTAATATCTGGACTCTTTCCTCACAGTGATCATATTTAAAATCTTTAATTTCTGGTTTAAAACAGTAAAAATCAACAAATTGGATCTGAATTATTTATCATTTTAAAAAGTGATTTTAAAGACAGAAAATGTTTGTTGTGAATAAAATAGAGACTCCAGAACAGAACCAACTGAAGGTTCTATTAAATTCATCAGAACCTCAGATTCATGCAGAAGGAGCCCAGACCCAGTTCTGATCCCAGACCCGGTTCTCATACCAGACCCGGTTCTCATACCAGACCCGGTTCTGAGCCCAGACCCGGTTCTGTTCCCAGACCCGGTTCTGAGCCCAGACCCGGTTCTCATACCAGACCCGGTTCTGAGCCCAGACCCGGTTCTGATACCAGACCCGGTTCTGTTCCCAGACCCGGTTCTGAGCCCAGATCATGTTCTGTTCTGGGCCATTTCAGATTGAAACCTTTTTATTCCAAAAGGTTTTAATCTTTTTGTTTTGTTGGTTTTCTGTCATTTTCTAATTTTTGGTTCCATATTAACATAAATAAAATGACATAAATTGTTAACATTAATAATAAACATAATTTAATTATAAACTCTTCCCTCTAATCTGTAAATGATTTTATCGAAGCTCTTCTGGATCCTCAAAGTCGTTTTGTTTC
The DNA here is from genome assembly GCA_903066815.1 of Brachyrhaphis roseni. Lineage (NCBI taxonomy): Eukaryota > Metazoa > Chordata > Actinopteri > Cyprinodontiformes > Poeciliidae > Brachyrhaphis > Brachyrhaphis roseni. The sequence continues at coordinate 7,842 of CAEFZY010046745.1, forward strand.
TGTTTCCTGATTTAAACCCATAAAAACCCAAAGATCAGTTTGACAACAGATTTTAATGAATACAGAAATAAAATCTGTTCATTTGGTATCAAATGATGAATTAAAATGAACCAACAGATCGTTGAAACTTTTCACATGGTGATTTTTTTTTTAGCTGATTCATCTTTTGCTGCAAATGATCATTAAACTAAAGATATTATTGATGTTTAGGTAACAAAATGTTTACTATTTAAAAATGAACTGAATTATTGTTTATTCCGTCCATTTTCAGATTCAGTCTCTGGTGTTCCTCAAGGTTCTGTTCTAGTTACTCTGATTATTTTAATCTACAGTTTAATAACAGAAACAACCTGGTTCAGTAAAAAGATCAAATATTTTGGTAGTTAGTTCAGGAACAGCAGCTGTTTGTTTGTTTGATTTTATTGTTTATTTATTTATGATCATTTTTCTGCCTCAATTTTTAATTTCAGCATTTAAATCTGAAACATCCCATAATATTCCGGCTCTGTTTTTCCAACTTCCATTGATTCTTTTCTTCTTCTAACTTCTGATTTGTGGTTTTTCTGCCCCCTGGTGGTTAAAACCATTAATTCAGTTTCAACCTGATTAATTAATTTTGCTCATCATTTAAAATAATTTTTCATCCTGAAGGAACCAAACAGGAACCAGTTGATCCTCCGTGAAGGTCACACAACTTTACTGGGATCTGAACCAGATGATTAGAGAGCTTTTAATTTGGTGGGACCTGCTGCCATGGTAACGGGGTTTTAACACCGAGCTGGAAACTTCCTGCAGGAGAAACGGAACCTGCAGATCTTTAGTTTCTGTAAGAAGAAACAGAGACAGGAATGAGGCTGCAGGAACAAGCCTGAGCGACACACACACACACACACACACACACACACACACCCACACACACACACACACACACTCTCTCTCTCTCTCTCCAGAGCGTCACAGCAGTAGGAGGATCAGGAGCTGCTGGATCCGCCTGCCAGTCCAGATTCTGGGTTTATTTCTCCTCGCCGCGTCCAGCTGGTTCTGATCCGGTTCTCCCGGGACCATCTCAGTCTGTCCGGCGGTTCGGACAGCCGGGTCGGGTTCCTCCGGGTCAGGAAGGAAGTTTGGTTAGTAAATCCTGATCCCGTCCGCAGAGACGAACCGAACCGAACCGAACCTCCAGGATGCTGTCAGGGAATCCCGGGACTTTATTCCTGATCCCCGGATCCGGATCTTCTCTGAGGAACGAGATGATTTCAGTTTTTATTGTGGAAGTTTGATCTGCAGCTCCTGAACTCTGAGGAGGAAAATCTGGATTTCAGTTTCATGACTGGAGGTTTGATGATTTAGGAGCAAAAAGGAAAAGATGTGGAAACACGAACACACCTGGTTTACCTGCTGAAGGTTCTGAAGGTGAGCAGCTGATGGATTAAGATTTAACCTCCTGCAGATTAAAACATGAAGATTTAGATTTTTATTATCGTTCAGAGGTCAAAGTTCATAAAGTCACATAAAGGAAAACACGTTAAAGAATGAGAGAGGAACTAAAGTGGTTCTGTCTACTGGACCTTCTGGACCTGCAGCGGTTCTGAAGAACCTTCAATCAGTTCAGACAGAAATGAAATCAGAAAAACTTCAACTGAGCAGAAAGTGAATAAAACTTCATGCAAAATAATTAAATTCAGAAAATAAATAAATGTTTTCAGTCATTGATCAGCTTTAATCAATTATAGAATAAATAATATAAAAACATAGAGAGAAAAACAGAACAAAACATTTTTATTCATCTATAATGTTTATATATTATTTATTTCTGCTGTCAGATTAAAGTCGACATTTAATTAAAACTTTAAATAATGTCTGTAAAAATTCAGACAATCAGTAAAAATATATTTAAAGATCAAAACAAATAAAAACACTAAAATATCTGAACAAAAACATCCAGGTTTTATTTTTCATATCAGTAAAATGTTTTTAATTTGCTTCATTAACAGAATATTAATGTTTTCATTAACTAAAAACTTTGTCATATTTCATGTTCGTCCAATAATTAAATTTTTCAGTTTTTCTTTGTTTTTAGATTCATAAATTGTTTCTTCATCTCGTCGTTTCTTTTCTCCCTGAAGCCGTTAAAATGAATCTGTTTTAAAAAAATAAAAGTTAAAACTTTTCCTAAGTTTCTCAGTGAATCAGAAATAATTTTATTACTGATGTAAAAAAGTAACAAAAAGCAAATATATAAAATATTTCTGGATTATTACCTTTGGTTTTTGCAGATCAAACCTATTGGGTTTCCATCCCGTCTTCACCAGAACCAGTTTGGATCATTTAGGAACCAGATGAAGTTCTGCTGGTTTCATTTTCCTGTTCAGCTTTAAATCAGATCATCTGGAAGGAAACTGGAGGTTCCTGCTGGTTCCTGCTGGTTCTGACCCAGTTTAAGGTTTTTATTCTGCAGCAACATCAGGAAACAATGAAGGTAAAAACAAACAAACTTCAGAAAAAACCAGCAGGAATTTTATTCACTTTGGAGAAATTTAGGAACCAGAAGGAAGAAATTTAATGAAAACAGTTTCGTCTTTTAAACCTGCTGCAAACTTTAAAGGTTCATTTTAAACTGAAAAATAATCCAGAAGAACCAAAACTATAAGAAATGATCCTGTTAATGTTTGGCTTGTTCAGTCGGAGGATAGTAACTCGTCTCTCTTCCTGTCGTTTAGATCGTCTCTATGAAGTAAAGATCCAGGATTTTCCTTCCACCAGGAAATATTTTTGTCTTTTTGTTCCGTTTTTTTAACGTCACATGAACTGGAACGAAGCCAAGCTGAGGATTTCTAGCAAACTGACGGATCAGGATCATGTTGGAGCTGCAGGTTTCCAGAAACAGCTTTCTGATCCAAACCAGGAGAATCTGGAAATGAAACAGATTCAGGAGAAACTTCAGCTTCCAGCTGGACGATGGACAGACCAGCCAGTTGCCACCAAACAGAGTTTTCTACGTTTTCTTGGGTTTCAAAGCAAAGTTTTACAATAAACCTGAAATATTTTATTCAAACTAAAAGCAGAAATTAACAAAAACAAACAAGAATTTCTGGACATGGAGGATTTTCTTCACTTTGGCAACAAAAACATTATGAAAACAAAATGGAGATGAAAAATGGAGAATTAAAATCCGACGATACGCAGATGACAAAGTTATTTATATCAAAGCTCAGAAAACTTCATCTGAGTTTATTAATCTGAGCTCATCTGGTTGAATAAGGGATTATAATTTCCTCTGAAGTTGGACGAGTGTTTGGTTTGTTTCCTCTGGTTGCCATGGTGCCTGGAGCGCCGGGCGGCGGCGCAGGCAGCGGCGGCGCAGGCAGCGGCGGGCGCAGCGGCGGCGGACGCTGCCTGCTGCGCTGGCTGGGCCTGCGGCTCTGGTCCCGCCGGGGAACGCTGCTCTTCGCTCTGCTCTGGTTCGGATCCTGGCTCTTCCTCAACGGCCTGGTTCTGGTCCACCGGACCATCCTGTCCGACTTCTGCACCGATGACAAGAGCAGGAGGATCCTGCAGCGTCTGGTGAGTCAATGAACCTTTGAGTCTGAAACTTTGCTGAGTTTTTCTTGGTTGGAGCTGATTGGAGGATATTCAGGTTTTCATTCACTGGTTGATCTTTGATAGTTTTTGACCAGGATCATTTTTACTGTTTCTGCTGGTTATGAAGGAGATATTTTACGTTTCCATGCAGTGAGTTTCCAGATGGATTAATACTGACTGGTCCCAGTGAGTTTAACTGGTTTTGATGATTCAGCTGTTGAGGGTTTTAACCCTTCAGGCCTTCAGAACCAAATTATCAGGACAGGCTGTAAAATAAAACTGGTTTTCTGGAACAAATTGATCTGAGAATAAAATCTTTAATTCCTGATTTTCTTTCCTTCATGAACCGAAGCAGCTGATTGGATTCATGATTTAATAATTTATCTGATTATTTTGGTTCATATTTGGATGGATGAAATCTGTAGAAATGTGACAGAAATGTAGGAATCATAGAAATCTGCAATGAATGAGGCTGTTTCCTGTTTGCTATTTCCTGTTGTGATGAGTTGGTTTGGATCAGAACCGGGTCACCCTCTGATGGTAAACAGATGACCTTCTGATGTGTTATCTGTCGGCCTGCGCTCTCGGTCGCCGTGGTAACCAGAGCCGTTTTCTGATCTGCATTTTAATTTCTTTCCCTCCTTCCTGTTCCGTCTTCAGGTTTGGGTCGATTTTCCTGGTTCCTGCTGGTTTTTAATTTTCTCTAATCTCCTCTAGACGTTTATCCTGATTTGTTTCTGGATTTTCATCTCATTAGTTTTTCCTTTAATTCCTCTCAGATTCTTCAGAATATACACAGAAAGACCAAAACCTGCAATCGGTTCATATTCTCCTGAATCCATGTTTTCATTATGAAGCCTGAAAACTTCCCATGATGCTCGGTTCTGATCCGGTTCAGCGGCGGTTCTGATCCGGTTCAGCGGCGGTTCTGATCCGGTTCAGCGGCGGTTCTGATCCGGTTCAGCGGCGGCTCTGATCCGGTTCAGCGGCGGCTCTGATCCGGTTCAGCGGCGGTTCTGATCCGGTTCAGCGGCGGTTCTGATCCGGTTCAGCGGCGGTTCTGATCCGGT
>CAEFZY010046749.1:0-12307 GCA_903066815.1 Brachyrhaphis roseni
TGCTACACTGACGTTTTCAGGATGAGCTGAAAAAGTCTCTGAAACACATGGAGCGCATGCTCCAGGTGCTCAAGGTGGTCCAGGTGCTCCAGGTGCTCAAGGTGCTCTAGGTGGTCAAGGTGCTCCAGGTGCTCAAGGTGGTCCAAGTTCTCAAGGTGCTCAAGGTTCTCCAGGTGATTCAGGTGCACAAGGTGCTCAAGTTGGTCCAGGTGCTCAAGGTTCTCCAGGTGGTCCAGGTGCACAAGGTGCTCAAGTTGGTCCAGGTGTTTAAGTTGGTCCAGGTGCTCAAGGTGGTCCAGGTTCTCCAGGTGATCCAGGTGCTCCAGGTGCTCAAGGTAGTCCAGGTGCTCAAGGTGGTCCAGGTGCACAAGGTGGTACAGGTGCTCAAGGTGGTCCAGGTGCACAAGTTGGTACAGGTGCTCAAGGTGCTCAAGTTGGTCCAGGTGCTCAAGGTGGTACAGGTGCTCAAGGTAGGTCCAGGTGCTCAAGGTGGGTCCAGATGCTCAAGTTGGTCCAGGTGCTCAAGGTGGGTCCAGGTGCTCAAGGTGGGTCCAGGTGCTCAAGGTGGGTCCAGGTGCTCAAGTTGGTCCAGGTGCTCAAGGTGGGTCCAGGTGCTCAAGGTGGGTCCAGGTGCTCAAGGTGGGTCCAGGTGCTCAAGTTGGTCCAGGTGCTCACGGTGGTACAGGTGCTCAAGGTGGTACAAGTGCTCAAGGTGGTACAGGTGCTCAAGGTGCTCAAGGTGGGTCCAGGTGCTCAAGGTGGGTCCAGATGCTCAAGGTGGGTCCAGGTGCTCAAGGTGGGTCCAGGTGCTCAAGGTGGGTCCAGGTGCTCAAGGTGGTCCGGGTTAGGGTAACCCCAGTCGAACCCGCGAAGGCCCCGTCGAGGACTCAAGGCCTCCAAATGTGGGTCGCGCTATCCCCTACGCCATCACAGCACGCCCCATGCAGCATTTCTAACTGCAGCCACCATGTTGTGCCTGGAAAACACGGACTGCCCCTTTAATGCCGCCAGCTGACTTTAACATCCTTTAATTTGTTTGTTTTCTTTGGCCTTGAATTACGCTAAGCTGGATAATTACTGCTTTTATTATTTATTTTATTCTGTCTTCGTTTTTTTATTTGTCGTATTTTACTGTTTTTTGCTAATTTATTGTGTGTGATAATAGTGCTGTATAAATAAAGATTGGATGATTGACGCAGCGCTGCTCTGATAACTGCGAACGGATTCAAAAAATGTTTTAAAAAAAAATATTAAATTTTGTTCCTAAACACAGACTTTTCCAGCCATAATAACTAACCACCGATTACCACCTCGTCAACCAGATAACCAGTTGATCACCAGAACCTCACCTGCTGCTGACGGTGGAGCTTCTCACCTGGTCACAGATCGAAACTTCTTGAAACAAGGTACATGGGAAACAGCTGGCTGACACTCCGACACTGTTAGTTTGGTTCGGTTGCTATGGTAACCGAGAAGCGTAGACATCGAAAAATTAAATTACAGTTTGATCTGAGTCTTTTTACGGAAAAAGAAAGGTTCTGTTTCTTGTTCTGGGGATTAATGAGGCTTTAACATAAGTTTAAAATTCGCTTTAACTGACAACACAGAACTACACAGACCAGAATCCAACGGGGCAACCTTCTGGCCAATAGCAGAAGCGATATTATCGAGGCTGACGATTGGCCCAATCAGAGAGCGGCGGGAGCTTTCAAACCTCAGACAGGAAGTAGCTAGAAGCAGCGGTCAGTTAGCTCGGAGCGCTGAAGCTTGTTTCTCTGATTTAAGGCTTTGCAAACACATTCGGGTCCAGTTTTATCTTCCGACCGAACCGGGAGGCGGTTTTTCACCTGCCAGAGGACAAAGAACCGGGACAACATGTCGGAACCAGCAGTAGGAAGCCGTTGTGAGTCTCTAAAAACCAGTTTTATTCATTTCTCCTCGTTCGTAGTTTTACTGATCTGTTCAAAATGTGATTTTAGTGTTCATGAAATAACTTTATAGTTAGTCTCTGCTGTAAGTTCCGAACCGAATTAATGTAGCACAATTAAAACCCAGAATCGCTAAAACACCAAGACTTAACTAAAACAGAGGGTTCTGGTCGTCCGGTTCTGGTTCTGGTTGTGGACTCATTCTGAATATGAGCCTCTCGGGATGTTGCAGTTCTATTCAGGTCATGTTCTGTTGATTCATGTGTGATCTTGATTGCCGCCGGTCTGGGTTGTTTAGTGTTGGAAAGTTCCGTTCTTTTCAGAGAGCCGACTCTATTGGCACGGCTCCCAAAGAAGAGCCGATTCTTTCGGCTCCCAAACGACACACATTTTATCATAATCTACCTCATATTTACTGGGCAAATATGAATGTTTTTATATTAATAAATCTTTTTTGCACTCAATGTTTTATGAAAAGCCTTGTGTTGGACTCATTTGATGTGTTCGTTCTGAGAACAGTCTTGCTTTTGTGTAACATTCATCTAACTAGGGCTGTTGTAAACCAATATTTTAGTAATCAAGTAATCTGTCGATTATTCTTACAATTAATCGAGTAATTGTGAAAATTTTGATAAAATAATATTTTGGGAAATTGGAAAGTTATGGGAGGCGATGTGTGACACAAGGTGTTACTATCGGTTATCAATATCAGTCCAATTTTTCATATTTGAGCTTCCCTGACAGTAACTTTTCTGTAGTTTAGAAAACTAACCTGTAACAGTAACAGCTCACTTTCTAAGTTAACCTGAAGAAAAGTTATACAAAGATCTAAAATTATATTCAATTTAATAATAAGAAGGCAGGATCCAGATAAGCTTATAAAAAATGTCTATGATCCAGCAGCTTTTAGTTTATGTATTCATCTCCAGTCAGTTTAATAGATGACCTCTCACCTTGCCCCAAACCTGTCAAGCTCTGGGTTTGAGAATATGGGAAATATCGCCTGGAGTGGGAGGCTTGGGATGGAGAAGCTGGGACTCCAGGTATCGCACCAGTCATTTAAAAGATGCTTATTGGTCCCCCGAAAACTATGAAAACCCGGACTTTATCATCAATTAATAAAATCCCCACGGGCCGAACTTGAAAATTGGATGTTATGATGATGCAATTACTCTGCAGAGTAATTGCAAAACCATAATAATAATTCATTATGTAATACCTTTATATGATAAGTTTGATGTGATTTTTATCAGTGAAATGTGCTGTACAAATAAATTTTACTGAACTATTTTAAACTGCAGCCAGATGCTGCTTTATTTAAAGGTGTCGGTTTAGGGGTCTCCTCCTCACTGCTTTCTACTGACTGAGGGGATGGACTCACCTGGCCCCCCCCTCTGTTTTCACTAAAAGGTATGATCCCATATCCTCACATGTGATTGGCCACAAGGCTGCTGTGCTGCCAATCAAACCTTAGCTCTGGTGTGAGCGAGGTAGAGCCACTGAGAGTGAGAGCTGAGCATCAAAAGGAAAAAAATGTCTTCTCCACTCGTCTCAGGTGTGTTTTGTTCCGTTCTCCTCCCAGATGAGCGTCTCACAGCAGAGCAGATGGACGAGCAGAGGATCCAGAACGTGGCCTATCAGTACCTTTGCAGGCTGGAAGAGGCTAAAAGGTCGGTGGTCAGAACCAGAACTGGTCCTGGTGCCTCCAAGTGGAGGTTTTCTCACTGGGACACGTATTTCCTGCCCAGGTGGATGGAGGCGTGTCTGGGGGAGGAGCTTCCTGCCCCAACTGAGCTGGAGGAGGCGCTGCGTAATGGAGTTGTTCTGGCCAAACTGGGTCAGCACTTTGCTCCGACTGCCGTGCCACTGAAGAAGATCTACGACCCAGAACAGTTTCGATACCAGGTTTGGTACTGGTTCTTGTTCTGGTCCGGTCCAGAGACCACAACATGATGATCTGAGGTTTTGTGTTAATAGTTCAGCATTTTACTGTGAATGTCTTTCAACTGTAGATAGAAGCATTAGCATGCTAACCCTTCAGGTCGCACACTTTTCATATTTCCCATCAGCCACCTGGATTTCAGGATGACGGCCATTTTTCAAGATGGTGGACAGCTTAGCCCTTTAAACCAGTTATTGCAATGAAATGTTTCCCATTTTCATGACTTGGTTTAACTTTGTCACATTTTGTTTTAGTCATCCGGTTCATGAAACGTTAAAGTGATCATGAGAAAAGTCTACCGGAAAAAATATCAAAATTAAGAAAATGTGTCATTTCTAAAATATGTAGGCTATGATTTAACACCAGACGCATATATCCAGGGTTTCCCCCAGAAAACCTGTTCAGCCCACCAGCGGTCTGCCGTGTTTTTGTATTAAAACATGTCAAGTTGACAGGAAATGTAAAAATATTTTACATTTCCTGTTCCTAACTGTAACCCTGCACCTGATTGTTTAATCAGGTGCAGGGTTACTTGTTTTCCTGTAACATTGGCCATGTTACAGGAAAACATGGGCAGTGAAACGCTGTTTAAACCCACAACTATAGACTCTTAAAAAAAAAAAAAACAAATCGAAAAATACAATTAAATGAATATCAATTATTTGCATTTCTGTTTAATCCAACAGAAATGCTTCAGGGGCCATAATGATAATATTTTAACACAGATATATAAATGTAACATTTATTTATTGAGATTACCGTATCAATGCTACTAAATTTGATTTAATGGTTTCAAAACAAAATAAAATATTTTACATTTTTTAACATTTAAATGTAAGATTTTAAGGAGCTGGCAAGTTTACTTTATAAAATACAATATTCATAGTTAGATTGTTTTGTTACCATAGCAACAATCTGATGCTGTGAATTTAATCTTTGAGTTTAAGCTGTTCATAAATAAATCTTAGTAATCTACAATTACATTTGACTGCTCTGCCAATTAAACTAGACCTGCTATCTCAGATTTCGCTAAATCCATTAGCATCAGAGGTTCTGATGATTTAGCAGCAAGAGGGGCCCCTAAGTCAGATTCTGCTCCAGGCCCCATGCAGCCTTTGACCGGCCCTGCATGATCAGTTAAATCTGCTGCACTGCAGAGATGAACAACAAACAGAGATTTAGTTCAATGCTGCTAATGTGGCTTTAGCAGCTCTAACATTTCACCGGGCTGAACCTGCATGATGAGGTTAGCTCTGGTTCGTTAACCACTGACCCTCCGACCGGGAACATAGACAAGAACTTTACAGGGAAGACAGCGCCACACGCTGGGCAGCATGTTGAGATGGAAACGCCCCACATCTTTCTTTGTTCACAAATATAAATCGTTCTCACCGCTCCGTCAATGCACCTCTGAAAGCAACTAAAGTTATTCCTGCGGTTCACATAGAGCTGCATAAACTTTAAATGCATAAACTATAAACTCATCTTTAAGGAATAAATCTGCTCCTTCAGAGAAATGCTAAGAGCAACAGAGACACTTGCAATCCAGCTTTAACCCTTTGTCTGCCGGAGGGGTTAGTAAAGAATGGCGGGCCGCCAAACTTATGATACACTGGGGGAAACCCTGTTCATCCAGTTAGTAATTTTAGTGCAAAAATTTAATTTTCACGATAATGTGGCCACCTTGAGAAATGGGGCCCATCTTGAATGTTTCAGTGGCTAGCTGTTTTTCAGGTAAGCTAACCCCCGAGCCGGGTCTGGTTCTTCTGTCCGCAGGTGAACGATTGAGCTGAATTATTGAATCATGCACCACTCGATCAGAAAACCCGGTTGTCATGCAGCCTCGGGTTTCTAACAAGTTCTGGTTTCCGAATATCGTCAACGTCAGGTTCTGATAAGAACCAGTTTCTCTAATCGATAACATTGATCTGTGCAGGCTGTGGGTCTCCAGTTTCGTCACACTGACAACATAAACCACTGGAGGAACGCCATGACGACCCTTGGCCTGCCGGCGGTCAGACAACCTTCACAGGATTGGTCACTGCTTGGTCAGCTGATCAGTTTCACAACTCATGATTGGCTGTTCATGTTTCCAGATCTTCCATCCTGAAACTACAGACGTTTACGACAAGAAGAACATGCCCAGAGCAGTTTACTGCATCCACGCCCTCAGGTCTGTCCATCCGTCCGTCCGCCTGTCTGTCCGCCTGTCTGTCGGCTCACCTGTCTGTCTTTCGTGTCTCTGCAGCCTCTACCTGCACAGACTGGGCTTGGCTCCTCCTATTTATGACCTCTATGGAAAAGTAAAGTTCACAGGTAAATTTTGACAGACAGGTGAGTGTTGGACTCAGGTGTGTTTTCCAGGTAGCATCAGCAGCCAGCTTGAGTCTTGGTGTATATTTGGACCAATCATAGACGTTGGTGACATGTGACTCTGCAGATGAGGAGATCAGCAACATGGAGCTGGAGCTGGATAAATATGGGATCCAGATGCCGGCCTTCAGCAAGATCGGAGGCATCCTGGCCAACGAGCTATCTGTGGACGAAGCCACAGGTAGGAGCGCTCCAATTGGCTGAGGTACTAGGTGGAGGTACAGGTCTGACCCCGTGCTCCGCCCTCAGTGCACGCGGCCGTGGCGGCCATTAACGAGGCGGTGGACCGAGGGGAGGTGAGCGGCACGGCGGCGGCTCTGAGGAACCCAGCGGCGCTGCTTTGTGACCTGCAGGAGGCGCTAATGGCCGCCTACCAGGAGGCTCTGAGGGAGGCCAGGAGGAGAAAGGCGCAGCGAGTGGCTCACCAGGTCAGCTGTGATTAGTCGAAGACGAAACGCTGCCGTCCAATCGGCTGCTGGTTCTGACCTGCGTGTGTGTGAGCAGGGAGGCCGGGAGGACAGAGACATGTACGAGGAGTTCCTGAGCCGCCGGGAGATCCAGGAGCTCATCGGCAGCGTCAACGGTGAGAACATCACAACACGAGAGAAACAGGAAATAAAAGATAACTTTGGTCAAAATAAGACAAGCAGGAAATGATCAGAAAATGACAAAATATGATATGAATAAAAACCAAGACATAATTAATTCCATCTGCAGTGATTTCCCCCCCAAAAACCCGAATCAGTGAAGCACCAACATCCACCTGTCCTCCCCCTTCTTTTTACTGCGATTTACAGCAGCAAACTGTTAACCCAAAATATTTTTACCCTTTTCTGATTTTATTTTTTTTAAATTCTTAAGATATTTACATGAAGAATTAATTTAATTTTATTCAGTTCTGTGCTGTCCTCGCCCTGAGTTTTCGACTTTTCACCAGCTAGACAGCCAGATAACGACGCTCCAAAAAACCAAACTTCTTTCTCTTTTACTGGTTTATTGAAGAGTGGCCTCTGACCACTGCCATCACTTTAGCCATCGTAAACTGAAACATACAAAACTTAGTATTAGCTAACGAACATAGCAAATTAGCCGTAATTGCTGCGAGCTAACATAAAAAACATTTTCTTAAACGATTCCAGCGTACAATTATTTACACCACAGTTACATATAACAAAGTCATTATCCTCACAATCAAACAATACTTACGAACAAATCCTGTCCGACACACAACTCGCAAAGACAATACTCAGCTGAAATCTGTGAACTGCTGTGTTGCGTTCCACCATCTTGGATCTATTTTTCTATTCACCAAACAACATAACAAAATATCCACCAGGGGGTGCTCTAGTGCCGATTTTAATCTTGCTGGTCCAGCTTAACTTACAAAAGGCAGCACAAGTTCTAATTCTTGGAGTTACAAACTGGAATTAAGATTCAACTCAATAAAATCACAAAACACTTGATTGGCCCTGCAGAGGCCCCGACTGGTCCTGCCGGGCCCTGATTGTTCCTCCCTGTGTGTCGCAGTGCGGTGTGCGGTGCAGCAGGTGGACGAGGCTCTGGACGCTGCCAATGAACTCGTTCTCCTTGCTGCACTGCAGCGGCCATGTTTGGCCCTCAGGGGTCTCCGTGGCTCCAATGGTACCTGGTACCTGGATCAGCTGCTGGAGGACCGCCAGCAGAAGGCGCTGGTATAAAACGCACTCAGACGTTCTGGGTCCAGATGTTCTGCTTACCTGTGGCTCACCGCTCTGACCTCTGACCCCTGACCCAGGACCTGGGCTCCCCGGATCCTCTAGAGCCTGCTGAGCTGCAGGAGAGCATCGCTGCTGCCAACCAGGAAGCTCAGAGCGCCGCAAGACGTAAGTCCTGTTGTTGCTGGAGGAAACACATGCTCACCTGTCTATCTCGTCTCACCTGTCCACCTGTCTCCCAGTTCTCCTAGCGGTGCAGAGCGTCAACTCGTCGCTGCGGGGAAGCGATCCCAGGCGCACCGTCAGCTGCTTGATGAACTCTGACCTCCAGCTTCCTGAAGTGTTTCCAGCTGCGGCGGCGCTTTACCACCGGGAGCTGCAGCTGCTGCAGAGACGAACCACTCAGGTAGACACACCTGGGTCCCACCTGGTCCAGCAGGAAGCGGCTCGGTTCTGTTGGTCCTGTAGCTTCCTGTTCTGTCCTCCAGGGGGAGTTGCACCAGGAAGAGCTGTTTGTTGCCGTGGAGATGCTGTCAGCGGTTGCTCTGACCAATCGGAGCCTGGAGGCGGGACGTCTGCAGCAGTTCAGCTCCTCATTGGTCAGTACATCTGCAGGACTCTGTGATGTGGATAGCGCCCTCATGGACAGGTGAGAGCCGGTCGTCTACCTGCTGAACTCCACTGTACCTGATGATGATGAAGAGGTCTGTGCTGGTCAGGTACATGCAGCACCTGGCAGGTGTGAAGCAGCAGGGGGGCGGAGCCATGCTCACCTGGAATCAGTTGCAGGACGGAATAAATAGCGTGAACAGCTGCGCCGAGGACGAGCACCAGCGTACGACACACACACACACCATGCTGATGCACCAGGGGACTTGTGTTTACCTGTGTTTACCTGTGTGATAGAGCTCCAGGCGGTCTGCCTGATAAACGAGGCTCTGATGAGAGGAGACGTCCAGCAGCTGCTGTCTGCTCTGCTGCTGCCCTCTGGTGGCCTGGAGGATGTCATACCTGCCAACGCCTGCAGGTACCTGGCGCTGCTAACCAGCTGCAGGCACGACAAAGCCCAGGTGAGCGCACAGGTAACAGGTAACCTACGCTTTACTGAGGGATCCTCGTCATTCTGCTTCTGTCCAATCAGATGAGCAGAGACCCAGGAGCTGAGCTGTGGTTGGCTGATATCCAGGAAGTAGTAAAGCAAGCCAATCAGCAGAGCCAGAACGCCCTGAAGCGTGAGTCTAATCAGAACCGCTCCCGACCCGCTTTGATCCCATCAGCAGAACCTTTCGGTTAGCCGAAGGCCTCAGGGCCCAGAACCTGTTGACCCACCTGTGTGGTTCTGACCCGTTTCTGCAGTGTGCCTGGCGGTGGCAGCCGTCAACCAGGCGGTGAAGGAGAACCGGGCCCAGCAGACGCTGCGGGTTCTGTCTCTGCCGGACCTGCAGCTGCGCGGCGTTCTGGCAGACTGCGCCGTGGCGTACCAGCAGGAGCTAAGCGGCTGGCTGGCGGACCGGACCCGTCCAGGTGAGGCCCATTCAGGTGAGGCCCGTCCAGGTGAGCCGTGGACTCTAGCAAAGGTTTTGCTGTGTCCAGGTGTGGAGCGGAGTCCATGGGTCCGGGTCCGGCTGGACGACGGGTCGTTTTATTACCTCCACCTGAGCCGGCTGGAGGGAAGCTGGGAGGTACCCGACGACTTCCAGAACCGCGGCTGCTTCTTGACCCGGCAGGACATACAGGTGAAGGGGTGGGGCCTGTAGCTGCCCCTGGTCAGAATAAACACCTGGACTGAGCAGGAACCAGCCTGATCCAGACAGCATGTTGCTTCACAGCTAAACTTTATGGTTGTTTTGGAGCCAATCAATGAATGCAGTCAGCAGCCAATCAGATGGTTCCGGTGCTGTACCTGCATTATCCTGCTAGCGCTAACCCTCTGAGAACAGCCGGACCGGATCTGCTGATGGAAAAGAGGCGGACCAGATAGCAGCGGTTAGAGGGGCTGGTGGAAAAGCGCCTGTAGACTGAGAGGCTGACACGATTCATGTCTAATTTCAGAGGCTCTGATTGGCTGGAGCTTTATGAGTTTGTCTGGACAATCCAGTTGGAAAACGAATCACTGTTTCATTTCAGTCGTTATCAATAATTATTGGTTCGTTCTTTGTATTAATATGCTATGCTACTATGCTACCCAGAATGTTGTGCATTTCAGTAAAATTATTGAATATTCTTGCTACTGATATTGATCATGTCTGATAGTTTTTGATTTATTGCGAGGTGATGTGATTGGCTGGAGCCTGACTTGTTGTCGCCCCCTGCAGGAAGTAGTGAGGAGCGTTTCAGCATCCTACAACCGCGGCATCTTGTGGCGCAGCAGCGCCGCCCTGGTGGTCGGCCTGCAGGCGCGCTGTCGGGGCTTCCTGGTCAGACAGCAGCTGGAGGGTCGCCGCCGCTACCTGATTGGTCAGAGTGCTGCTGTGGTTGTCATCCAGGTGAGAGCTGCGGCCGCTCCATCACCATCATCTTCATCATCATCACCACCTCTCTTTGTTCTTCAGTCTCATTGGAGGAGGTTCATCCAGCAGAGGGCGTACCGCCGCCGGCTGCAGCACCTATACGGGAACTGGAGGTCCGTCGTCAAGGTAACCGATGGGTAAATTTTTAAAAAAAGCTTCTTCTTTTTTTTTTTTTAAAGCCAGATTGCAAGCGTCTCTGTTGCTCTGAGCGTTTCACTGGCGGAGTAGCTTTATTCCTGAAATATATGTTTATAAAAGATAGGTTTATAGTTTATGCATTTATAGCCAGATCAATCACACCGCTGGCGCCTCTGCGCTTTGCCTTGCGCGCTGCTGCTGGATGTCTTAAGTTTACCTCATGCCTCCTTTCACTCAAACTGGACACAGGCTGACCTGTATGGATATTTACATCATGTTTCTTTGGAGAACTTTACTTCAAGGTAAGAGTTGAAAACGAACCGCGTTAGCTCTGGTAGCTCTATGTGAACCACAGGAATAACTTCAGTCGCTTTCAGAGGTGCATTGACGGAGCGGTGAGAACGATTTATATTTGTGAACAAAGAATGATGTGGGGCGTTTCCATCTCAACATGCTGCCCAGCGTGTGGCGCTGTCTTCCCTTCCCCTGGGGCCTGGAGCAGAATCTGACTTAGGGGCCCCTCTTGCTGGGAACCTCATGTTTGGGAGGGTGCCACGTCTTCCGGTGGACATCATCTTTGGTTCAGTGCTCAGTGATCCAGAGGTGGTGGCCGATGATCGCTACGTTGAGTCCCTGCGAAAGGACATGAGAGAAGCTATGGCCATAGCCCTGTCAACAGCAACTAAACAGCTCCAGCGTCACACTGAGCTATACAACCGGAGAGTACGTGGTGTACCAGTGGAAGTGAACGACAGAGTGCTGCTGGCCAACAAAAGGAGAATGTGGAAAAAGGAAGCTTGCTGACCGCTGGGTATGTGGTGGTTGGAAAAGATGATGAGAGCCACATCTCCAGATCCAGAACCCCACTACAGGCCAAGTCGAAGTGGTCCACCGCAATCTGATAATGTCAATAAACTTTCTGCCTTTACCTCAGGATGACCAGGAGGAGATTGTTCTGTCTCCAACATCAAGTTCACTTGACCTAAGTGTTGGGAGGTCACCAATCAGTGATGTTATTTCTAACTCAACAGAGTTTAGAACAAGAGTGTGGGTATCTGACCTACCATTGGGAGCAGGCAGTGAGACAGCTGCAGGAGATGCTGAGCAGGTGGAGGGCACTGTGTTGGAGGGAGCCATGGAACCTACTCATTCCCTATCAGAGGGCAGGGTGTTGCCTCTAGCCCAGCCAGTCCTTGATCAGTTACAACCCTCTGATGGAGCTGCTTTGATGGAAAGCAGTTCAGCAGACTCTGGTTGCTCAGCAGTCCGAATGGCTTGCCCAGAGACCTCTCCAGCTCCTATTACTGACACTCTCACTGATATACCTGCTACTAGTACTACTACAGTGACAGTAGTTGATGGGGCGACTGCCCATAGATCTAGAGCGGGGCGGTTGTTGAGACCAGTGACTAGACTTATTGAAATGATGCACCAAAGAACAGCATTAGTTTGATTAGTACCGTAATTTCCGGACTATAAGCCGCGACTTTTGTCGCACGCTTTCAACCCTGCGGCTTATACAATGATGCGGCGTATTTATGAATTTTTTTTTCTAACGGCCGCCAGGGGCGCTCGAGCAGAAAAGGTAAGAGTGAGACAGGGGGAATATATGTGTCGAGGAAGACGCAAGTTTAATGTAACTTAAGTCTCAGTGCTCAGGAGGAAGATTAAGAAGCTCTCAGTGACTTTTACCGGTATGTTTTTTTTAACCAGCCCTGTTAG